>JAMRYA010000182.1:0-245093 GCA_024447215.1 Panagrolaimus sp. LJ2400
AGGAATTTCAATAACCTTTGGAGAATCTTTATAAAAAATTTTCAAATAGCCATTTGGACAGACACAAGCAAATTCATTTATTCCATCATTGCATGAACCACCATTTGTACATTTTGAAAGATTCTTTCCTGAATCACCAAGATTTTGATTTTGCATTTTTTTGAAAAAGATTAATTAAAGTTAAATTTGATGCTTCTTTTGTGAGTTTTTTGAGATGAAGAATCCAGCAACTTTCAATTAAAATTTTCTTTTCTTTCTTTTCATATCAGTTGGCATTGTGTTCCTCGTTGTAAATGCGAGACTGCTTTTTTTACGCGATCCTATGCTTTCTACAGTAAAGAAACTCTAATCAAGTTTGTTAATAGCTTTCATTTCTCTCTATTTTTCCTTATAAATTGAATATTTGTTCAAATAGTTTAGGTAATAAACAATAATGAGTGATATTGTGGTATATCAAGGATTTTTACTTCATCCAAAGTACGTTTATTTTATTTCAAGCAGCACATAAATAATTTTATTCTTTCCTTCTTTTTTAGTATCCGAAAATTATTGAATGAATCTTTATTGGATTTCTCTGATGCCAATGCTCAAGTTAATTCTTTTACAACAATTAAAGAAGCATTAAAAGATTTGACAGAAAAGCAAAAACTCTTTTTATCGGAGACATGTCTTGAAAGAGTTATTCTTAGTGTCTTTGCTGGTTGCGTCAAGGATCATGAACTTATTTATAGCCTTGCAGATAAAGTTGCTAAAAAGTATAATATGACAGCTGAAGATTTTCAACATGTTCATGATATTATTGATAAAGTTGATAAACTTTTTGAAGAAGATCCAATTTCATTTTTTATTTCTTTAAAATCAAATACCATTGATATTCATCCTTTGACATAGTAAAAATGAATTTAAAATACTTTTAATTGATAAAGAAACGACTGTTTTAGTTATGTTCAATATTTTCTTATTGCTTATCTCGTATTATATGTTCCATGGGATTTATCTGGGACTGTTGAAAATGGAAGGCTGAATTTTCTTCGTGCAAAATTTTTATATATTTATGCAACAATTTTAACTGATTCTTGTTTAAATGTTAAAAATCATGTTGATGAATTGGTAAGCATTTTAAGGCAGTAAATGTAATGATTATTAATGAATCTTTTTTAAGCATAATTCATCTGAACATTTTGTTGACCATCTTTCTCTTGAAGAACAAGTTGAATATTATCTTATCATTGCTAATACATATTTAATGTATTTTGAGGTTGCAAAAGCAATTGAAGCGTGTTCAACTGCACGAAAGCTATGTGGCGTTGAATTTGATTTCTTTGGGGAACTTGGAAAAAGGACATACTTTCAAGTAATGGATTTACCACAGCTATTTGCACAGGTTTTTAATTTTGAAAATATTTTTACATTTAATACAGTACCAAACTTTTAGGCTTCTCTTGATGGAAAAGTTGATGTAACACAATTTACACCATTCTCTGAATCAGAAGATGTTCCACTTGCCCTTAAACTAGATGATGATACTGTAATGACAGAAATTAAAAAGACTGCTGCAACTTCAACAGTAACCGAAAAAGCAGCATTATATCCGGTACATCTTGCATGTATGATTACAACATTAATTATTATGCAAAAGAATGAAGCACCAGATGAAATTTTATTTGAAAAAGCTGAATCATTTGTTAGTGAAATTGTAAGCTATCGAAAAGTATATGGTGTTCAATTGCGAGCATTACTTGCTCGGTGCATGAATGAATGTGAAAGAAAGCGAAAAATTGAAAGAGCAATTATGCAAGCAGAAATTCTTAAAAATGATTTACAAGGTATTCATTCAATTGATGGACGACAAGTTGTATGTTTTTGTGCAGTTTTGAACATGTAATATTATTCTTATTGTATTTAAGGAATTTAACATTGAACAATATCAAGCTCGCTTACGATGGCTATTAGCATCAAATGCAAAACCATTTTGGAATTATGCTCGTTCATATGCATCTTTGCTACTTCGATTAGGCTCAAATTCAGAAGCTCTTCGAGTATACAATGATATCTACGATTATGATTCCCTTGTTGAATGTTATATTTCAATTGGACAAAGTGATAAAGCTGAAACAATGGTTAAAAATTTGCTTTCTGTTAAAGAAACACCATATCGGCTTTGTTTAATGGGTGATATTACACGTGATATGGCATGGTATGAAAAGGCTATTGAAACGAGCAATGATACATCTGCAAAAGCTCGAACTGCACTTGGCATGAATTTAATGAAGCGTGGTGATAATGAAGGAGCGTATAAGAATTTGTCCCGTGCAGTTAAAATTAAACCATTACATGCCGAAACATTATTTGCTTTGGGGCATGTTGCTTATAAACTTGAAAGATATGCTGATGCCATAACTGCCTACCGTAATTGTGTGCATGTTGAACCAACTGAATATGAAGCATGGAATAATATGTCGGCTGCATTCTTACATTTAAAAAGACCTGAACAAGCTCAACGAACCATGAAGGTTAGTCATTTTGTGGGTGCGATTTTATCTAATAAAATATAATTGTTTTGTCACATTCACCACATCATCCTATTTGTAATCATTAAAGGTCATCATGTTTTTAGGAAGCGTTAAAATTCAATCGAAATCATTCAGAAATGTGGCGGAATTATGCAATTATGTCAATAAATGTAGATGACTATTCCCAAGCAATTCATGCAATAAAAGAATACATGAATATTTCAAAAAAGCCTGATATTGAAGAAATTGTTCAACAATTAATATTATCAATTATTCGAATCGAAAAACCGTCAAATTTTGAAGCCTTGAAAAAAGAAGCAATTTCAATGATGGGTCAATTGAGTTCAAAGATTATTCTTCAAGCTGATACATTGTTTTGTTATGCTTTATTAAAGAAACCCGATGAAAGCTGCAAAGATAAAGAAGCATTTGAAAATTATTTAACAACTGCAAGTAAAGCCGTACAAAAATTAATGGCGTCAAATGTGAGTTTTTCTTTTACCTTATAAGTATACACTTCCCCTTTTAAGGCATGGAAATCAGACAAAGATGTAATGTACAAAACTTTACAACTTGCAACCGATATTGTAATGTGTGAAAAATCTTTGAATTCTTTGCTTCCTGAAGGACGTGTAAGTTTATATTGTTACTATCTGAAATACATTTTCTCATGGGTTTTTTTATTTTTAGAAAGTCGCTGAACATTCAAGTCGTGTTTCAAGTATCCTAAAGACGGCGCGTGAAAATTACGGTACCAATTTTGAAAATCTTCAAGGTTATGATGGTTTACGCTCTTTACTTGAAACTGCTGCAACTACCGTAATGTCATGAAAGTTTGGTGATGTATCCATTTTTGTTTTGTTAAAATAGTTTAATCACATTATTGTTGTTCTATTTTTTGTTGAATTTTAATAAAAAATATTTTGAACTTTTTTACCTTTGAAATGAAAGATATGTTCCCATGAAAACCGGTTCTTTCATGGGTAAAAAACAGTAGCAAAGAGTTAAAAGGGGAACGATGCATTAATCTTTCCTTTCTCTTTTTCTCGGCAAAGAGAAGGCAGGGAAAAGAACAAGATGTTTTTTTATAAGAGAACGTGTGCAAAAAAAAACTCATAAAAAAGTTTGGGAAGCAAAAAAAAAACTATGGGGAAGGGGGGTTGAAAAAACTTTGATTTATGCCAAATTATTTTTGACGGTAAAAAAACGTCTCACATTCATTCAGTTTTTGTTGCTTTTTTTAAGGTTTCATTGACAACCATCTTTTATTGGATTATTTCTTTGATAATGTTAAAGTTTCTAAAAAAGAAATGTTGTGGTACTCTTAATACTGAAGAGAAGAATACTATCAAAATAGGATCTCTTTCAAACATGTGTTTTTCCACATTGACACTTTCAAAAGTGATATTAGATTCTTTCTATTACTTTCAATATTGCCCAAGTAATGGGATTAATATCTATAAAGAACCGCGGTATTTCTTTTACAATTTTTGGCTTTCTCCCACGATGGCTTTAAAAAGAACAAAAAAAGAGACCTCTTTCATTTTTTTTATTTATTTGCGCATTATCCGATTGTTCTTGGCACAGAGGTGCCAAAATGTAAAATCTCAATTAGAGATATTTTACAGCCTCTGAGAAAGTCATCCATTAAAAAAAGAAAACTGTTGCTTTCTAAACTTTCTTCAAAGATGAAAATTATGTACCGTAGATACTGTATCTTTTTAGGTTATTCTAAAATATCAAAAAGAGTGTCAATTAGGGTTGTCAATGGAAATTTCCCAGGAAATTTCCCGCTTTTTGCCGGGAAATTTCCCGAAATGTTGGTTTGCGAAAAAAGTTTTTTCATTAAATGTGAGCTAATTTTGGGAAAACAAGGTCTATTTTGAGTATAAAACACCTTAATTACAAGAATCGCTTTATTTTCATCCTTATACTTCCTTATTGATGTTTTAAAATTTTTTAAATGTAAATGTACCGTAATCCGAAAATTTGGGAATCGGGAAATCAGAGGGAAATTCCCGGGAAATTTCCCGCCTTTTCTGATTTCCCGGGAAATTAGACCACCCTAGTGTCAATAAAAAATTGATAGACATTTATTTGAATTCTTTAATGTTTTAAATCAATATCAATTGCATTTTTTGTATTTTAGTGAAAAGCAAAATTGATAAAAAGAATAAATTTATATTTTTATGGATTGCATCTTACTAAAAAAAGGGAGTGAAAGAAGAAAGAAGCTGATGACAAAAGAAAAGCAGCATCAGAAATAAAAATCAGGGAGGCAATTGTTCGCTTTATTTTTCTTTCAAATAAAAAAGCGTGAATCAGCTTCTTCAGAAAAATGCACAATTTCTTTCACTTTTTTCTTGTCAGCAATGTCTTGTTTTTGCCATTTTTCAATTTTTTTCTATAATTTTTGCTTTCTAAATTAGCCGTTGCTTTAGTACACTTTTTATTAGCTGATTATTTAAATTTATAAATGTTATTTAAAAAATTATTTGTCCATAGAAACCTCTTTTATTTCGCTTTCACTTCCAAAAATATCTTATAACTACAGTATGTTTTAAGAGACGAAAAAAACAATGTTTTGCTTTTAAAACCTAAATTTGCCTCCAAATAATTTTTTCCAAACAATAAGTGCTGCAAACTTCTCGCAGTTTTTGTTCAACTTTTAAGGACAAAAAACAGAACTCCAAAAATTGCAACAAAGAATGCAGCAACTGCCACCTGCCCAGGAAAAAAGCAGCGATCCATGGCACACGCAAATCATCAACCTCTCTTTTTCTTCCTTCTTTCAACAAAAAATTCCTTCTGATTTTTATTTTCCCATCTTTGTTCTCCAATCCTCTTCCTTTCTATCACTTGCCGTATTTCAAAAATGAATTTAGAACGATGCCGCTGAAAAAAATGTGTTTTGACAAATATTTTCAAAAAGAGGGCTGAACTCAACGAATTATTTTGTGAAGTTTTGGGTGGTTAAACAGTTGTTGCTACTACATATCTCTTCTTCTTCCAAACAGCTATCGTAGTTCTTAATGTTTTTTGGATTCGTCTAAAAATAACCGTTACTTTCGGACATAGCGGGAATAAAAAAATTGCTGAAGGAAAATGATTGGCGCCGACCTCCTCCTGAGAGTCCTGGAAATTTATATTTGAAGAGAAGAAGTTAATTTAATTGAATGATGCAATTCCCAATGAAAAAATAAGACCTAATCAACTGTGGGAATCCTTGAATGTTCTCCTCGTCATACTTAAACATTATTTGCAACATTTAAAACCTACAAATTTAAATGTTTTTAAATTGTAGCTGGGAAACCCAAGCAATCATTTTGAGTATTTAAGCCTCTTTTTCACACTTTCAAAAATTTCTGCATTTCATTGTCTTTCCATCACTTTTAGTTGGGTCAAACTTGACACTTGTTTTTTCACTCCTCACTTTTCTCCCTTCTAGAACTGTTAATCCCTTAAATATCTTCAATTTTAAACATTTTAAGTGTTTATCTCTTCTTCAATACAGTAATAATCAATTACTGTCATTTACCCATCAACATTTAAGAAAATTAATAAATTTTTAAACAATTTTTTTCAAGCCCCTCCCTTCTCCATCCCATCATCGCTGTTTCTTTCTTCTCTCTTTTCTTTCTGCTCAAAGATTTCTTTCTTTTTCCATTTGCATATTCTTTCGCTCGTTTTTTTTGCTTGCTTCGAACAACAACAAAAAACACTGACTGACTGATTTTGCGCAACAAGTCATTTCATTTCATTGCTGCTCATCCTATTCTTTTTCTTTCAAATATTCGTTTTCTTTTCTTTTAGGACCATGACCGATGTCCCCGGATTGAAGGCACATCCCATTCATCTAATGTTGCCCTTCCTTCTTTTCCTTGCTTAATTCAATTATGATCAATTTGGCGCTAAACTTTTTCTCTGTTTTTTTGTTTTCAGGTGTCGCTTGTTTTACCACCGTCATCATTACTATCGTTTTGTTTGTTTTAGTTTTACATTTTCTCATGAATCTCCCTCTTTTGAATTAAGGCTTATCTTAAACTTTTATTTTTTTGGAACACCCTTTACTGATAATGTTTCTTCCATTTTTTTCTTGTTTTTGCACCAAAAACAAAGCATCAATGAAAAAGAAAGTATTAGAAAAAAAATACACGAACAAATAAGATATCCATCAGTGATAACAAAAAATAATAGCACAAATTTGCCATAAACATTTTGGCAATATTTTGGCTTCTCTTTCTTTCTTCTTCTAAAACTTCTTTTTATCCATCGTTTTTTTCTACACCTTTTTGTTTTTCCGGTTTAATAACTTTTGTTCTTTATTTGACACCGTGAAATCAATCTTGTGCCATTCAAAAATATTCAATTACAAAAAAAACATTTTAGGATTTATTGCTGGTGCCATTTCCGGGATATATTTTTAATTAATGTTAAACTTTTAATTTATTTATTTACTGTAATATTTCTAAATTTATTAATTTTATTTCAAAATGTATAGAAGGCTTTTGTTATTGCTACTATTTTTAATCGTTCATATTGTTACAACCACAACTTTTGCTGCCACATCAGGTAAGGCAATATTCTCAATGCCGGAATTACAATAAAATATCTAAGTTTTTGCAATTCTTTATAAAAATCGATAAAAATATGCTTGATTTTTTGCAACTGAAAAACCCCATTTTTCTTTGTTTAAAACAAAGGCAGTGATAAATCTAAAAAAAACTATTCCTTCCATTTTTTTCAGAAAATATTTGTAACAATGATTCGGATTGTTTAAATTTTGGTCAATGCCAGCTTTTACCTGATTCAACAACTGGAAAACTAAAAAAACAGTGCAAGTAAGTTTTTCCGCCAAATATTTCAAATCATCATTTTTTGACCCTACCTTTTTTATGTTCCTTTTGTTTTGATTGCACCTTCATTTCAATTTTTTTCCCTCTTTGCCATTTTACCTGTTTTGAATGTTTCTTTTTTTCGAACAACACAAAAAAAATAGCGAAATTGATGGGAAAAAATGTTTTCATTTTTAACATTGAAGGAGTTTTGCTTTTGACACCTTTTTTTGAAAAAGGGATGATTCCCGTTCCCCAATTCTTTCTCCTCAGCAGGTGTCCCCTCACTCTTTTTTTATAAATAAAAATGCCCGTCACGCAAATTATGAATTAAAAATTTTGTGGGAATCTTTGAAGAAGAAAGGAAATGTTTAAGATGCGGGAATACTTGAAACCTAATAATAATAATAACCATCACTATTATGATTCAATATAAGTTTTTGACACTCTTTTCGGTAAATGCCAAAAAGCTCTTTCTTCTCCTGTTAATCCACTAAATCACTCAATTTTCTTCAAAAAAAGATAAAAAAGCATGTATCTTTTTTATGGCATTAAAAAATACATAATTGAATTAATCTATTTTTTGTCATTTTTACAGTTTTGCGGCAAAAATGAAAAAAAGTTAAAAAGTGTGAGAGTTTTGTTTTTTTCTAACAAGGCCATTTCTACATATTGCCTTTCTTTAAAATGCAAAACTCTGGTTTGATCAACTTTAAAAAAATAATTTGTATCAAATGTTTCATGACTAAATGTTTTTCTTTCATGATCATCATCTATCAAAAAATTCAATGAGTCTTTTTTTGGGAAAAAATATTGTTAGAAAAGATGTTTTTTGTGCAGAGGTGAATTGCATGGGAAAAGCAAACTTTATATTGAAATTTAATCACTTTTTTGTAAAACTTTTTTTAATACGTTTTTTTGCGAGAAAAAAAAGTTTCTCGACAACTTTCATTTGGATAAACACAGAAAAAGTAGAGTTGCTTGTTTGCAAAAGATTAATTGTGCCATCGAAAAACAAGTTCATTTCCCATGACTAAAATGGCTAAGGAAAATCAGGAAATGAAGAGATCAAATTACATTTATAAAGAAATATTGCATGCTTAATCATTCACATAGTAGCATTCGCTTATAAATTCCAAATACTGTAATAAGCACAGAGCTTTAACATTAAATCTGCTTTTTAAGATGTGCAACCGATTTTACTGGAGTCAAATGTGAAATACAAAAATGCCCTGAAAATCCCTGTGTAAATGATGGAATTTGTGAATTGACCAATTCTGCCAGCAAGTTCAGATGTCACTGTCCACTTGGTAAGTTCACCCTTAACTTTTGGAATTATTGTAGAAGCACGAGAAAAAAAAGAAAGAGTAAAAGCAATGAATCATTTAGTTCAGTTTTATCGAGTCAAAACAACAATATATTCGAAGAGAAACAGGCGTTTTGAACTTTTCTAAAGTTTATTCATGACTGAACGAAGGAGAGTGGAAGCATTCCTTCTCATTGTGTTTTTGGAGGCCAATAATTTCTCACTTTTCTTTTTTGACATTTTCACAGCAATATATTTTTTGTTGCTTCTGTTTTGAAAAATGTGAAGAAACGAAAAAGTTCATGCCATTGCTCTTTTTTGTATTTTTGCGCACAAAAGGGTCCGTTACTTTTTCCTTTCAACAGGATCTTTTTTTTGTAGTAGGTAACAGGGCTGTCCGGTGCGCCGGATCCGGTGCACCGGAACACCGGAAACCGGCCATTATTCCGGTGTTTTTTGCTCCGGACCGGAATCCCGGATTTTTGGCCGGATTCCGGTGCATGCATTAATCATACACTATTTTTTGCAAAATTGATGGTTTTTTTGTAAAATTTTGCTCAATCAGTTCCTCAACCATTATCCAAAAAGCGAAAACTTGATGAAAGTTCACTTGAAATCATTCCTGCACAAAATCCTCCAACTCCAGTTAAGTCAGATGATGATTTGTGATTTCTTTCCTTTTTTGTACCATAAATTAATTGACATTTTTTGATTTTTTCTTTAAAATTTACAGTACTTATAAAGAACCGGACACCGGAAACCGGAATCCCGGAAACCGGACAAATTTTCCGGTGCACCGGCAACCGGACCGGGCCGGACAGAAAAGCCAGCACCGGACAGCCCTGGTAGGTAAAACAAAATTGTGAGTGAAAAAACTATTTCAAAATAACAACTCGCAATAATAATAAAATTAAAACAAAAAATTTTACTGCAGTTTTGTTACAAAGTTATAGCAAACAAATTTTAGGTTACAATGGAAGTCTCTGTGAAACAAAACTTTCAAATGCTTGTGATAATTTTGGATGCAAAAACGGTCATTGCCGTCTCGATGGATCCGTCGATAAAGGAATATGTGATTGCTTTTATGGATTTGAAGGTGAAAAATGTGATACAAAAACCCTGTGTGATCCAGCTTCATGTTCTGGACATGGTATTTGTAGCAGCAGCAACAATGGCACTTCTGTCACTTGTGCATGTGATTCTGGATGGAGCGGTGACAGATGTGAAGTAGATGTAAATGAATGTGAAAATGATGCAACACTTTGTAACAATCATGGGAAATGTATTAATTCACCTGGATCTTATTTCTGCCGTTGCTCTGCTGGCTTTCATGGAGTTCATTGTGACAAAGCAGATTCAGAAGGCTGTTCATCAAAGCCATGTCAAAATGGTGGAATTTGTTCATCTTCAAAAAGAAATGAAAGAGATTTTAGTTGTACTTGTTTGCCTGGATTTAAAGGAGATCTTTGTGAAGAAAATATCAATGAATGTGCAAGATATGATGATCCCAATCTTGGGGATTCTGGAAAGAATCTTTCAAAATGTACAAACGGCGGTTCTTGCATCGATGGAATAAATGAGTTTCATTGTGCCTGTCCAAATGGCTTCACTGGAAAAGATTGCCGACAAAATATTGATGAATGCAGTCTTTTTGGAGCAAGTCTATGTCAAAATGGTGGAAGCTGCATTGACACATATGGTTCATATCAATGTGCTTGCGTTTATGGATTTGAAGGAAAACATTGTGAAATGAATGTAAATGATTGTGAAAATAATCTTTGTTATGAAGGCTCAAAATGTGTTGATAGAATTCGTTCCTATGAATGTGAATGTCAAGAAGTTCGAGTTGGAATTTATTGTCAATTTGAGAATCCATGTTTCGGTAGCAACAATAAATGTCAAAATGGACAATGCTTTGCTGATATTACAAATGGAAATTTCTCATGTTTTTGTGATAAAGGTTTTACTGTAGGTTTTCTTTCTTATTGCTTGATATAACTAATTAATATTTATAGGGTGAATACTGTAACATTGATATAAATGAATGTGAAAATAGCCCATGCTATAAAGGAAAATGTATCAATGAAAATGGTGGATATAAATGTGAATGTGAAAAGGGATATGATGGACCAAATTGCGATATTTTGATAGATGAATGTGAAGATCGGCCATGTCTAAATGGCGGAACTTGCATTGATTTAGCTGGGGACTTTAAATGTATTTGTATGCCATCATGGAATGGAAAGAATTGTGAAATTCCAAAACCATATTCTCCGGCATGTGATAAAACGATGTGTATGCATGGTGGAGTATGTCGAAAGACGCCATTTGGAGAAGAGTATTGTCAGTGCTCGGCTAGATTCTACGGCAAATCTTGCGAAATGATAAAGCCTGATCCATGTGATGGAAATAAATGTAATAGTGCAAATTCTATCAAATGTTATCCAACAAATGATTACAAGTAATTTTATAAACTACAGTGTCACTATAACATTCTTTACTTTTTTAGTTCATACACATGCGAATGCAAAAATGGATATGGCGGAGAATTCTGTGGACAAAAAATTCAAAGCTGCAGCGATAATCCATGCCTTGTTGGTGAATGCCTTGATTCATCCAATGGCTTCAAATGTCAATGCCCTCCTGGTTATAAAGGAATTAATTGTGAAGTAAGTCTTTAACATTCTCAAAACAACAGTAACCATTTATCTTTTAGATAAATATAAATGAATGTAAACCAAAAATTTGTGGATCAGGGATTTGTTTGGATGGAATTAATGGATATTCATGTAAATGTCCAGCAACACATACCGGCAAGCATTGTGAAATTCCAGTAACTGATCCTTGCCAAAATGAACCATGCTTAAATAATGGCACCTGCATGACGTATAACATTCATGGCAATTTTATTTGTAAATGTCCGACTGGGTTTACTGGAGCTAATTGTGAAATTCGAACAGATATTTGTGATTCAACAAAATGTCAAAATGGTGGATACTGTAATTCACATCAACAAACATGTCAATGCCCTGAAGGTTTTAACGGGATATTTTGTGAAAAGAATCAAAATAAATGTTTGAATATTGTATGCCAAAATGGTGGAACTTGTGAAAATCTAGATAATGATTTTGTATGCAAATGTCCGTATGTTTGGCCATTTGGGTATGCTGGAAGATATTGTCAAGAAAAGGTCAACATTGAAAAGTATAAACCTGAAGAGACAAAAGAAAAAGAAGAATGTCAAAGGAATGAATGTGAAAAACTGGCTGGCAATGGAAGATGTGATAAGCAATGTAACTTTCCTGGTTGTAACTATGATGGTGGTGATTGTTCAGCCTCGAATCCAGATCCCTTTGGAAATTGTTCTTATGCATCTTTTTGCAAATATGTTTTTCGAGATAATCATTGTGATGAAATCTGCAATAATGAAGGATGCCTCTTTGATGGTTTTGATTGTCAAGAAAAAACTCCAACAAAATGTCCTCTTGAAAAGCAATGCCTCAAGGAGTATGGTAATGGAAAATGTAATCCAGAATGTAATTCAGCAGAATGTGGCTGGGATGGTGGTGATTGTATTTCGGAGAAGAAGGAATTATCTGAAAGTCTTGTCTTAACTCTTATCACCGATCCAAAAGATTTTATTGCAAACAGTATTGCTTCAAGGCTTTTGATCACTTTATCTCAACTTTTACATGCATCTGTTCATTATCAGCTTGATTCAAATGGTTATCCAATGATTTATGAATGGTCTTCTTCAACTGGACAAGGTTCTCTACTTCAAACAGCTGATAATTCTCATTCAATTTCAAAACGTTCTGTTGATGTCAATAAGAAAGGTGTAAAAGTTTATCTCATTTTGGATGTATCTGTTTGTCAACAACTTTCTTCTTTGGGTGCTTCGATGCAAATGGATGTCCAAATTAATTATGAAAATCAACATTGTTTTACAAATGCTCAGTCAGCTGCTGACATGCTTGCTGCAGATTCTCGAAAAGATGTATGTTTAAAAAAACTACAGTTATCATTTTTTATTATTGATGTTTTAGGTATTGTCAGAATTTAATATTACAGTAGCAGATGCTCGTGTTATGGCAAAATCTCCTAAAAGTACATCCATTATTGGCTATGTTCTTGTTGCTCTACTTGCTTTTGCTTTTGTAATTATTGGCTCAATGCAAATTGCAATAAAGCATAAAAAAGTTATTGTTCGAAGAATCTTTTACCCTCCATCTTCTGATGATTTGGCTAAACGACACAATATGCTTCAACAACAAAAGCGACCTTATGGCCATCAATTTGATCGACAATCTCTTATTGGGGATGTTGCTGCGAATGCTGCATACATGCCATCCCTTCATGATCCACTTGCTTTTGTTGAACCAGCTCCAAAAAGATTCCGAGAAGAAGAACCTCAGCCGCCACCTGTTCAAAATGATCGAATTTTTACTGAACTCCATCAACATGCTGCCTCTGCTGAACCGATTTCTGATGCACATATTAAAAATCCGCGTCTTATTCCATGTGCAAAAGTTGTAGATACTGATGGAAGAACTTGTATTCATTGGGCAATTGAATGTGTTTCTGATAAACCCGATTTTCATGTTATTGAAGATATCAAAAAGCTTGTCTCTATCGGATGTCCAATTGATGCTCATGATGACAGCGGTGCAACAGCTTTACATTTAGCTGTCCGAAATGGTCGAACTGAAGTTGCAACATATTTACTTGGTCAAATTGATGTCAATGTTCAAGATAATGATGGAAGAACAGCGCTATTTGATGCAGTTTCAACAAAATCTCTTGAAATGGTTAGAAAAATTTTGCAAGTTGAAAATGTTGACGTAAATGCTATTGCTTATATCAATGATACAGCTTTGATAAAATGCTGTCGAGTTGATGATAACAATGATATGATTCCGATTGCTGAATTACTTGTGAAACATCCAAGTACACAAATTGATAAAACTGGTGAAAAAGCTTCTTTGGGATATACAGGAAGAATGGCAATTCATGAAGCTGCTGCATGTAATTCACTTCATATTTTGCAACTTTTGATTTGCAGGGGTGCAGCTGTTTCTGCTCATGATGCACATGTAAGTCTTAATAAAACATTTCGAATTGGTAAATTACTGTTATTCTCTAAATTTTTAGCAACAAACCCCGCTGTTTTTGGCTGTACAATCAAATCAAATTGAAGCTGTTAAACTTTTAATTAATCAAATGCGTAAAAATAAAGCAGAAATTAATGCCTCAAATGATTGTGATGAGACTCCCCTTCAAATTGCTATTTCAAAAGGATATAATGAAATTGCTGAACTTTTACAGAATGCTGGTGCACAAATGCCAATGCCATGTGCTGCTGCTATGTTTTCACCACCAATGGAATATCCAAAATTTCCTAAAATGAAAGCAACTGCAGGTCCTTCCATCAATCTATCCCCACAACTTGCCAATATTGAAAGATTGTCATCAAATAATAACAGTGTTCGAAGAGCAAAAAGAAAAAAGTCTGCACCACAAACTTCACAACAGCAGCAGCAACTACAACAGCAACAAATGCAAACGTCTCAAGCTAATGCATTGGCTCAACAACAAATGATGAGAGGTTTTTATCCTCCTCCTCCGGATGTTTCCCTTTATCCTGCTATGCAAATGCATACACAAATCTTACCATATTCATATCCACACATGGCTTACCCACAACCTCAAATTGATCAACAACCTCAAAATAAGCAAGTTCAGCAGCAGCATCCTGTTTTGCAACAACAGCAACAAAATCCTCTATCAAATTATTCAAGTAATCCACCATCAACACATCTTCCTCAAAGCTTATCTGTTAGTCCACATGTTAGTGATAGTGCTTATGGATCACCAAATTCATATCAAAATTCTACTACAAATACATCTGGACATAGTGATACAAGTAGCAGCTTTCCATCACCTCCAAATTCACATGATCAAGGTTGTTGGCAAAATCCTTCTCCAAATGCTGTAACTGGAAGTACTTCAACAATTGTTGCTCCAACACAATCAACGTATGGTCAAGCTCCAATAACACAAGATTATACCGGATACATTGATAATAATCATTATGTATCAGGTGTTGTTAATCCAGAATATCAACAACAACAAAATTGGGATTACCATACTCAAATGGTAGCTTATAATTCTTCCAACAATCTACAATATCCTACAATGTATCCCCAACAACAGCATAATTATTATCCAGATTTGTATCATCACAGAGAACCCCATATTCCATATCCAGAGCCTACAATGCATCGAAGTGCTTCTTATACAGCATTTCCATCCCAGTGAAATTTTATTTGTTTAAAAAATCTTTTTTGTAAATATCATAGAATGTTTCGTGTTTGTTGTTTACGTGTAATGCCTCTTTTTGCTCAAAATTTTTTTATTGTTACAAAAATAAATTTATACGAGTATTAAAATGTTTTTGTACAAAAATAGCATTATCACAGCAGAAAAAGTTTTTTTTACAAAAGATTGGAAACTTGTCCACGTCAACTTGCGGCGTTAACCAAAATAATTTTTTTTGATATAAAATTATTCTAAAACTTTTTTTTATACGAAAAGTTTTCTATTAAATGCACAGAACAAAGAACTGATGAATTTTTACCAATGACGCATGTTTAGGATTATGGTAATGTCGATCAAAAACAACCATTTTGAAAATGATAGATGCACATAAAAGTCATGTTTTTCGTAAAACGAAAAGCTTTAAATATTATTATCATGGTTACAGTTTTTTTTGCTTTAAATTAATCCAAACTTTGTACCAACAATGTGCTGATTTTGAAGGGGTGTTCAAATGTAACTGACAAATAAATGCGTGGAAAAAGAAACCATGTGACAGAAAAAAAAGTTTAAACCGTTCTATTTTGGTTTTCCCATAATTATTCATATACGGAAATAATTAAATAAAATTAAAGAACTCATTTTTGTGTAATAGGTTTTTCTGTTATGAAAATAATTAATCTCAAAAAATACCTTTTTAAAACTTTTTTGATTAATTAAGTCCTTTGAGGGTTTTCGTTTTTTATATTGGAGCACTGACGTGTTTTTTTCGTTGTTTCAATTTTCACGTAACTTTTTAATAATGCGTTTTGTTACCTTGCTTTTAAAAGTGAAGTGAAGCTTCTACCATTTTTGCGCCTTCCTTGTTAATTCGGGTATGTTTTGGTTATTTAGCAATTAAATGTTGTTGTGAATTCGAATCAAAATCGATACAAAAGATCTACCACAATCCTCGAATTTCTTTTTGATGGATACGGAAGCAAAGTGACGATCACATGTTTCAATGATAACTATAATAACAGTCATTCACGTGTTAAAAAATTTATATTAACCATCCAGTGTTAAAGTACTTTGAACTTTTTTGATACTTCATACTTACTTTTACATAAGCTTTAAACAGACACAATTGTACAAGTAAGTAATTGTTCAAAATAACTACCATAATTTTATGTGTTATTTTATATTGTAATTAATTTTTAAAGTGCTTTCTTTATAAAGTAATTATTGGCTTTATCTCTTTGTGCTACTGTAGTTTATTAAGCAACAAAAGCTTTTAATAATTTATTAAAAATTTTCACCACATTAAGTTTTAAAAAACATCTCTCTGTGTTTTTATACATTAACAATGTTGAGTGAATGAATGTATTCGATGACATTTGATAAATAACCACAAGTGTTTTTCAACTGATAAAAAAGCTGTGATTTTATTATTAAATCATTTAACTTTGATGTTGCCCCCATAAAAATATGTAATGTATTTTTAAGGACTTATGTTTCTGTTTGTGTACCATAAAACACAAAATCGAAAGTTATAAATTTGTTATAATCTCTTTTATTTATTCTTTCTTTTTTCTTTTATTCAATAAAAATTAACCCTTTTTTGTCCCCATTTTTTAAATGTTAAATAGGTATTTGAAAATAAATTAAATTGAGAATAATGAAAAAAGAGCGGGAAAGAAATAATATAAAAGAATGCACGCACGCGTTCTGCGGTGGCAAAATTTGTTATATATTGATAATCCGCTTTATTTTTTAAATTTTATTTTTATCCTAAAAAACCACGTGAAAATTATATTTCAATTGAATGTAATTGCAGCAACACGAAAGAAAGCGAAGATGGATATATACATAACTTTGTTCATTGCGTAAAAAAAGAAAGAAAAGATGTCCAATCAAAGGCACGAATAATAATATGTTTGAAAAAAAAGGAAATTAATTTGGGGGGTAAGAAAGCAAGCAAAGGAAATTTATTTATTATTATTTGTAAAGGATAAAGAAGATAGATAGATTTAAAGGGATTATAGCTTGCTTTGAAAGCAAAAATCTAAAAAGGGGAAGGCAAAAAAGAGAGAGGGATGTCGTAGAAACTTGTATTTTTTTGAAACCTTTCATAAAAAAGAGAAAGATGGCTTTATGAAAATAACACTTAATTATTTTTTATTTGTAAAAAAAGCAGAAAGCACTTTTAAGACTTTAAAAAAAGATGTTTTAAAAATGTCAACAAAAATTGTGCTTTTTTGGTGAAGTCATAAAAAAGGACAAATTTAAAAAAGTATTAATAATCTGGGTTACTGTAGTAGTAGCTGGGAAATATTAATGTAAGCTTTAAAGAAATTTATTTGTATGACATTTGAAAACGTTACAGTATACAATTACTAATTAACGCAAGTAATGAAATTGTGATTAAATAAAAAACAGTTGTAGCGCAAGAAAATTTGTATTTAATTCTAAGAAATAATTTCATTTGTGTCTGAACTTGAAAGAGAAAACAAAATTAATATATTTAATATTTTTCTTTGCTGCTACAACATACCGTAACTTTTTTATATAATCTAAAATTGGCCACTCACGTGGTAATAAAATAATTTAACTGTTTTTTTAAAATCTAATTCTTTTTTTTCAAAGCATTGTGACAGCATTTTTTTCCTTTGAATACTTGGACCCAACAGATTTGCATCAAAAAAAGTATGACTAATATTTTTATGGTTCTATCATGAAACTTTCAAGCGATTTGAAACAGAAATACAAGCACAGTTCAAATTTTAAAGCACTTTTTTTTGGTAATTTTGCTTTTTTAGCTAAATTGCATTTTTGACAGCTTTTTAGAGTAACATTTTGAAGATTTCACAACACATTTATTACAAATCTTTAAATGACTTCCTGTAACAAAAAGTAAATAATAATTGCATAGTATATAAATTGGAAAATGAAAGATAATTATTGCTTCAATTTTCTTTTGTAACTCTGTAATAATACTTTTCTGTCTGCTGCTCTTTTAGAGCTAAAGACAACAGCTTAAAAGTTTGAAGCTTTCTTTAATTTTTGTTTTTGTACTTTAAGTTTAAGCTTTAAGGGTTGTGGTGATTGATGACAAGGAAATATAAATTATGTACACGAAAGCATTTTTTAGATGACTGTTTCTGAAATATGTATTTTATGAGTCTGTCTTGTGTATGAGTGTTTCAATAGAAAACTTTTTAAAAGAAAAATTATTAGTCTCTCTTTTTTTAAGAATAAGTTTTTTGTATGTGAGAAAGTTTTTTTTGTGCCGAACGCTTGTGTCTTTTTTAAAGAGATTTCTCACGGCAGACTCTTTTTTTGCCCTTTTTTGGTTTTATTCTTGAGAAACGTCTATAGGAGCAACACAGAGGACAGAAGACAGGGGTTAAAGGCAGCGGTTGCTGTTGATGCTGTTAAGGCGTAGCCAGAGGGAGACAGCGAAGCCGCCTGCTTCTTCCTTCTTCTTCTTTCTTTCTAATATTCTTGTTGCTGCTGGCGGCAAAAAATAAAAATTGTATTGCGTCTGTTTTTTTTTGCACGTTTTTGTGTCTCTTTCTGTTTTTGTGACAACAAAAAAAACAAAAAACACAAAACAAAAAGCACCGCCTTTTTTGGGGCATTTTTATAGAGTAAAAGTTTAAAATGGAACACAGGACGCAGAATTTTTTTGGTGTTGGATTTGGCAATGAAAAAAAAAACAAAAACACAGACGCACTTTCAAAAGAGCTGCTGCAGCCGTAGCCAGAAGAAATATTACAGAAGACAGAAGAAAAAAAGACAAAATAAACCGAAAAAATGTATGTGTATTTTTTTATCAACAAAAAAAGTGGGCATGAAAGAAAGAAGGAAGAAGTATCTTTGCCCTATGGCATTTCAGTTCCCTTGAATGCGTGTGTTTATTTTTTTTTATTTATTTATTCTGTCTGGGGGCATCGGCAATACAGTATGGCGTTATTAAAAATGTATTTGAAGTTTATAAGTATTAATTTCGAAAAATCGTGGTAAGATGTCGCAGATTACTGTAGGTTGCTATTATTATATTTGGGAGTAATGCTTTTTAAGCTATTTTTTTTCCATTTTAGAGCTTGGAAAGTAGTTCAAAATGCAGTCCCTCAAAAAACGGTTTTCTAAAAAAAGTCAAAATGGAACCATTTAAAAAATGAATTGCTTTTGTTGTTATTGCCCCCACACTTTTTTAATAACAATAATAACACTCTTTTTTGTGTTGCATTTTTAGTTTTAAAAATGCGAGAGAGATTAAAACACTCTTTCTTTTTTTGGTTTTAAAAATTGCAACTTTTTCCGAACTTTGACCGTACACGTAGACTCACATGTAAAAAGAAATAAATGATGATGATGACTTGCTTCCGGGGAAGAACAATTTTTTGAAGAAAAAAAACTTTTTTCATGCATTTATTTTTTGTGTTTGAAAAAATTGGAAGACAAGATGATGAAGATGGAAACGAACAAACCCCCTATATGTTGTTGTTGTTGTTCTTCCTCATTCATCAAGTCCTCGTTGTCGTTGTCTTCCCCATCAATGTGTTTTTTCTCGTTCATCTTCCATGTCAACTTTTCTGCTGCTGCTTTTTCGAGAGTCATTTTTGGAGACACGTTTTTGTCCTCGTTCTCGTCGTCGATGGAAACTAACTAACTTTGTTTCTGCTTCATTTTTTTGCAAATGTTTTTTTTTCTTCAACCCCCTCAAAAATATTTCCTTTTTTGAAAAAATGGCAAAAAATTCAATTTGGCATTTTTCTCGTTCGCTTTTTCTATGAGGAGGAAAAAAGTTTTTCGTTTTCAGTTGCTGAAACTATGATGAATTTGTTAAAAAAAAGTAGGGATACGGTAAGGGAAATGGAAGTTTTACAGCTGTCTTTTTTTCTGTTCTCAGTTTTCTTCTGCTGGTGTCAATGAGACACGAATGAACACATTTTTCTCTCATAGGAACACAACAAAAATAATAATTAATAAAAAAATATTTATCACAATACAAAAATATTAAAAAACTATAATTTTTTTTTGATGAAAAAAGACATTTTTTAATTGGACGAGGGCAAATGACAACAAATACACATAAAAAGTACAGACGCTGTCTGTCTCCTACTTTTTTAATAACGAACCTTTCTTTGATTAATGCTTAACAAAAGCGTGGCACATATATTAGCTATTTTTTGTCAGTCAAAAAAGAAGCGTCAAAGCATAAGGTCAAAGGCCATCCAAAAAAAGCTTTTGTTCAATGAAGCAAAGAAAATGATACACGTCAGATTTATGTTTGAAATGTTTCTTTCCAAAAAAAGTGAGTTCCATTTTTTGGACCATTGTTTTTGGGCTTAAATAGAATTGCCAGAAGCAATGTTTAAAAATTTTGTTGTTCTTTTGATACCTTTTCGCTTACCTTTGTTATGATTTGTTTTTTGAAAACACACAAAACAAAAATAAGCACCAAAAACACACAGAAGTGATGCAAGTTAAATCATTCTTTTGCCTCCTCTTTTTTTTCTCGCTTTTGCGCCTACCAAAAAAATCATTAAAATTTTTTAAAAAAGCGTTTAAAATTTATGAAAAAAACCTCCAACGCTTTTTTTCTTTGTTGTTATTTTTTTCTTTGGAAGTTTTTTTCTTTTACAAAAAAAAGAGCCATTTCAAAACTTTAATTTTGTATGTTAAATAGAGTTAGTTAGTTTTCTGTGTTTGAAAACTCATAATACAAATACAAGAAAATAGTCTATATGTGTGTGATAGTTAAGTAAGTGTTTTTTCTTTCTTTCAAAAAATACTTACAAACTCTTTTCCTTCTTTTTTTCAAGTCTGTGTTTTTTCCTTCTGAAATATCTACAAAAAACTTTTGATCGCGTTGACCTCTTCCAGCATCAGTCAAAGAAACAAGACATGGGGGTTTATTGAAAACGTTTTTTAAAAAAATTGAGTGCAAACGTGACATAAATTTGTCAAAAGCTTTTTTTGTAGAAAAAATACTTCAATCTTTTTTTTGCGACATTCGTCTTTTTTTTTCTTGAAAGTTCAATACACATGTTTTTAAATTTTATTTATAAGAATATTTAAGTAGTTTTTTCTTTGATAAATTGAATGTTTTTGCAGCAACACCGCTGAAACATTTTTATTTTTAAAAAAAAGAAATTTGAGAGAAGGAAGGAAATAAGTGGCAGGGGAGCAGCAACGTGTGTCTTGCCATAAAAAAAAGTTTTCTTAGAACGAAAGCAAAAGACAGTAATACACAAATTTTGTGTTCTTTGTTAATAGCAATTATGTCAAAAGAATATTACAATATTTAATAGTAATATTTTTACAAAATTGTTATTTATGTATGTATAATAATTTTGTGTCCGTCTAAGCTTACTGCTGCCCTTTTTTCGCTACAAAAAAATACGTGAAAGACTTTTATCTACTTTTGGACTTGGCTGCTTTTCATTATCTCTCTTTTTTATCCATCCGTTTTTGTGCTTTCATTTTTTACACCTTCAAATTATTATTTTTTGTCTACTATCAGACGGGGCAAGCGAGAGAGAGAGGGCAAAAGAAGATGAAATCCATTGAGATTAATCGTAAAAGTCTAAAATCCAAAAAAACACGAAAGAAATCTCTTTCTTTTTTCAGATGATACCAAAACCGGCTTAAACTTTTCAATCTCTTTTCTTTTACGTCAAAAATATACTGCCTTTTTTGGGAATACAAAAACAAAAGTCAAAAGTCAACATTCTATAAATTTTTGTATTATCATTCATTTATATGTTTATCTCTCTATTATTATTTTTTTGATCTCCCTTCAAAACAAAAAACATAATCCATCTTTTTGCATTTTCACACCTGTTTTAGAAACACTGAATTTTTAATTTTATTTTATCAATCTGCGAAAGTTTTTTTTCACGCCTTCGCATAATTTCTATTTTTTTGGTAAAAAAGGGAAAGCGTTTTTCAAAGCCTATTACAGTAATTTCGTTTTTGCTATGCCTTTTTTCTTTTTTCTCCTTTGCAGAAATTAAATGTTTATTTTTGGTATTTTTTTAATAAAATGGAATAGAGTTTCAATAGATTAACCTTTTTTTCTTTCATCTTTTTCTTTGCAATGACAAAATAGTAGAAAAGAAAGAAAAAAGTGTGTTTTAAAAGGGGGAGATTAGAAGCAAAAGGTTTTTAGCTATTTTTGATCTTTGCAAATTTATTCCTTCCTTCTTTTTTGGCTTAAGTAGTAGTTATTAGTTACGTAAAAGCTGATATGTAAAGATTGATAAATGAAGAAGTTCTGTATTTTTACATTTCTTTATCAACTGAAAATATGAATGGATAAGAGTATATAGTCAACCAACTTGTTCATAATTAAATTATTTTTTATTATTTTGTTGAATGAACGTTAAAGCCGGAATTCGAAAAATCATCAATGCTCAAAAAGTGAATAACTTTTCATATTCACCTTGCCGGTTGCATAATAACTTTTTCACAGAATGCGTTCTTTCTCTCTCATTGTGTGTTTTAAAAGATCAAACAACCGTCGAGCTTTTTTCTTCCTGCAGATGTTTTTAGTTTAAACATGCTTGTTTTAAAATGTTAAAGAAAAAAATCTTTGCGTAAATTGCTTCAACGTAAAAAATTCTTTTTTTTTGTAACAAAATAAATTCACATACCAAAGCTTTTTTTGTCGATGATGTTTGAGCCGCATTTTTTTGCACGTTTTTTTAAAATACATTTTTTTGCTTTTTGGATTTACGCATTTTAAGTTACTGTTTTTTCGATATTTAAATATACGCAATTATTTACAATACAGTTTTAAAAGATAACCCCCGCTTTTTTCATCTTTTTTTTGTTTCAACGTTGATTCAACTCTTTTTTTAAAAAAATATTATTTTTCAATTTTTTGAAATCTTAAAAAATAAATAAAAGCAAAAAAGCAGCTTTCAAAACTTTTCTTCGCAGATTTTAAACATGTTTTTTTGTTTTCTTTCCTTTCTTCTTTTACTGTATTAGGAAAGATTCTCTCCAATCCCCTCTCCCTTTTATTTTTCACGTTTCTTTATTTTTGTTTTTTTGTTGTGTCTGTTGTCGTCTGGCTGGATAACTAGCACTTTTTTCACGTGTTTTTTTTTTGTTTTTCGTCATCAACCTTTTTTTTATATTACCGTATCATGCTTCTTCTTTTGTAGCTATTTTTTTGTCTGTGTGCCTTTTTAGGAAATGTGTGTGAAAAGTTATTTTGTATACGAACTTTGCTTACATGGGATTTTTTTTTAAACAAAAAAAGATTGAAACAAATGATGTTTTTTTCTTTTCCTTTGAGAGAAATAATTTTCAATATAAATCTCTAAAAATAATATATTTAAAAATAAAAAAGATTTTGCGCGGGCAATCATTTTTTTGAAAACAATTGAAAAACAACCAAAAAAAAGAAAAGAGTTCCAGATCCCGCGTGTGTTTTTCTTCTTTCACAGAATCCGCAGATGTCTTTTCTTTTATTTATGTTTGATCTTCAAAAAGACCTATTTTCTTTTCTTGCTTCACTCAAAAACGATTGAATGCATGTTTTTTGAATAGATTTCAAAGTTTTCTGTGTACAATAAAACTAAACTTTGAAAAATATCAAAATCCGGATTTTATATATCGTTTTTTATTTGTTTGTATTATACTCATTCTTCTATTTTTTTCACTTAAATCTTGCTTTAAACCAAATTTGATGAATGCAAAAAAAGAAAGAAAGAAGTTTAATAAAATTTTTGTGTTTGTCTTTTGCTGCTGTCGTATCTCTCAAGATGATTTCCGCCTCCTGTCAATTTTAGTTTTTTTATAATTGCATCTTCACAGTTTTTCTTGTGTGTTTTTTATGTGCAAAAAAAGAAAAGTCAAAAATGGAATATTTTTTGCTGATGCTTTAAAGAAGAAGAAGAAGCCTTTTTTTATGAGCTTTCTGCGTCGGTCGAGATGTCGATGAGGAGGATGGCAAAAAAAAGAAAGAAGAAGGAAAAGTGGCTTCACAAAAAAATGTGCAAAATTTAAAAAAAGAATTTTTATGAATGAATGAAACATGAAAGGATTTGTTAAGGGGCAGAGATTAGCATTCCTATTCTTGAATGAGAACGAAAAAAATGGCAGGAAGGTTTCTTATTTGTTCTAAAATAGCTATTTTTTAATACCGGAACTTTACTTGTTAGTTGGAAAAAAAGATTGAAGAAATCTTATAAGATTAAAAAGATATTATAAAAAACCACCGTATTTTTTAAATATAGTAGCTGGCTGAAAAAAGCCATGTACTTGTAGAAGATAGATAGATATTTGTGATGGTGATAAAAGGTCAATGAAAAAAGGACAAGCTTGGAAGTTTTATTTTTTTAAAGCAGTTTATATTAGCTTTTTACTGTAAGATTTTTTTTTAAATAATGTCAGTTGAAATAAAACGCCAAATGGCGCGAGCGTGTATTTTTGAAATTTCTTCGAATTTATTAAATGCTGTAGTTTCTTAAATACAGTATACTACTACTTCCTGAGAAAAGAAGGGGTGATTAAATAGTTTATTCCCTTCAGGATTTGAGGTTGATCTTTTGACTATTTCTGAATGAATGAATGAACGAATGGATGTGCGAATATATATTTTTATATTTGATAAATTGGTTTTTGCGTTCTCAACTTCAGCTTTTTTCCGCACCCAAAAAAAACTATGAATATTCATATTTGTTTTGCCCCAAAAAAGACAGTATCAAGGGATTTATTTTTTTTCTATTTTTATGTTTTTTTCTTCTTCCATGTTTCGATAAAACTTTTTCTCTCTCAATATTATTACTTTTGTTCTTTGTATATTTCATTTTCTCGACGACTGTTTATAGTTTCAATCAAACACGTGCTGCAAAAAAAGTAATCAATTTTCATTCCATCCTTTCTTTTTTCCCTATCACTCTGAAAGAAAATAGTTTATTGTTTTTTTTTCTGCAAAGGCAAAAACAATCAGTCTCCCTCTTCTACTTACTTTTTTTCTGTCGTCTTGAAATTTGGACTCCAAAAGAAACGTACTTACATCATATCATTATTATCAGCAGCATATTCAGTGAAGAGAAAAAAGAAATGATTGCTTTTCTTTTTTTGGGCGCTGTTATCGCACGTTTTTTTTCCTTTACTTGGAGAAAATTTTTTTTGACGGAACTTTAAAATGGCGCCAGAAAAAAACTAACCTAAACTAAAATTTTTGTTGTCAAATGATGATTATTTTTTTGTTGTGATAATCAAACTGAAACACTTTTTCTTTTTTCACAATCAAAAAAATAGGAAAGAGCATTAATGAGAGAAATTTTTCTTTGAATCATCGAAAACAAAACAAAAAAACAATTCTTTGATTTTTTATTGAAGAAGAAATGAAGCTGACGTCAGCAAACAAAACCGCCTTTTGAGAATGAAAGGAATCGGATGATGCAGATGATGTCCAATAAAATTTGTAATCACTACCTTTGCTGCTGCTGATCCCCTTTTCTTCTTGTTTTTTCTTCATCGAAGAACATCATGATTGGGGGTTTTCTTCTGGGAGATGAGACGACGTTGTTTCAAGTTTTTGTTGCTGCAACGGATAAAACAAAAAAAGCCTGCTTTTTTGTTGTTACTGTTGCTCAATTCTGAAATTCTAAACGCATTTTCCGGACTACACCGACCAGTTTGTTTCCAAAGCTCATAACATTGATAGATATATTTATTTATGTTTTTTTTCTTGCATTCAATCACCACCACCAGCATCATCATCTTCCACGAAAATCATCATCATCACTTCTTCTTCCTCCACCTCCTCTACTTTCTTTTGCTTTTGATGATGGATGGAGGATGCTGTTGCGCAGCATATTTTTTTTTGAAAAAGTTTTTTTTTCAAAATGTCTGCGTGTGTTTATTTTTTTATTTTATTTTTTTTCAAAACTGGACAGTCTAAGCGCGCCATTCGAGCGTCACTGCACCAGCAGCAACAAGAAATAAGCAAAGCAGAGAGTTACGCTATTGCGCGAAAGCAAACGAGCGTTCTTTTGCGCCTGCGCCAAATAATAATATACAAAAAAAAGTTTACTTTTTTGATGATTATTTATTTTTCTTTTGCTGCGGGTTTCTCCTTCTTTCTTCTTTGCTGATGAGAAAAATTTTATCGTGTTTGTTCTTTCTTTTTTTTCAAAAAAAATTTAATAGAAAAAATAGAAGGAGGGATAAGATCGGCATGTTTTTGCTTACATCTTTTCTGCTACTACTTGAATTTTTATGGTTTTCTTTTTTGGTTCTTTCATTCTTTTGACGTCGTCTATTCTTGTCTTTCATTAATTTTTACAATTTAATACTCATTTTTTCTTCTCTCTCTTGCACTTTTTAGACGTTTTAAATATAAAAAAAATATTTATTATTTTTCGTTTATTTTAGGTCAAATTTTTATTAGTTTTTTCAAAAAATTTATTTTTCTCGAAAAAAAAACATTCAAAACTCAAATAACTTTTTTTGACGTTTTTACAGTAACCACTTTGTTCCTAAAAATGCTGCTTTCTTTTTTGTTTCTTGTTTTTGTGTACTCACTTATTTTCATTGAAGCTACATTATTGAGATTTTTCATAATTTTTGATCATCAGTAATAGAGTGTTACGGTACTCTCATTGTCCTTTCCTTTCCTACATCTTTTTTTCTTTCTCAAAATATTACAAAAATTTTTGTCTCGTTTTTGTTGTATATTTCTTTTTTTTTCTTCACACATATTCGTTGAAGATATTTAGCACTTTTTTTCGTCATATTATTCTTTTTTTCTGCAAAAACACTACCACAGTTATTCGAGAAGAAGAAGACAAGAGAGATGCTTATGCGAGCTTCCGGTTTCATGTTCTTCTTTTCGTTGATGTCGTTGAATCGCCCAAAGGGGGGAATGGATAATATTGCTTCGTTGATAGAGGAGTATTGACAATATGATTATTTCACGATGATGACGAAAGCAATGTCCAGTTGCTTTTTTTTCTGGTTTTAATGTTTTCTTTTTTCTCATCACTTCGTCTTCATCGTCTATCTCGTCTTCTTCTTTCCTTCCGTCGTTTGTTGTTTCAATCGCGCAGCAGCTTTTTCATAACTCTGACGACGACTAACCAGGAAACCTTTATTGGGTGAAAGAGATTTTTTTTTCAAAAAAACGAAGAAAAAAAGCAATTTACTAGTCTTTTGTGTGTTTATTATTATTTGTTGATTTTTGTCGAAAATCTTTCTCACCCCTCTTCCGGAAATAAGAAAAAAAAACATATTTGAAAAAAAGAGTGCTTTTCAAAAAAAAAGATCTCCCCTTAGGGGAAATACTGCGTCTAACATACTTTTTTGCAAAAAAGGCAGCAGCAGTCTCGACAGTGCAACTGGACTTTTCTTTGAACAAACATAAAAATGTATGTATTATTTTGATCTCCTTCTTTCTTCTCTTCTCGTTCTTCTCAATTTTCCAGAAAAGCAGCAGCATCACAACTGCGCAAGAAAAATAAAAATTCAAAATCGCTTCCGGGGAGAAGAAAAAAATACGGAAGAAGAAAAGAGAGGGTGGTGTCCAAAAAGACAACAAACAAAAATCTCCTTCTTCCACTTCTTCTGCTTCTATATTTTTTATTTATACCATTTTTACAATTTCAGTAACGGTTGAAATTTTATTTTCTTTCTCTCTCTTAAAAATTATTTTGAAAAATTTATAAGTATTTGTTTCACCTGTTTTAATTTTCATGCTTGATCTTTTCTCTTTAATTTATTTTTCCGCGTGTGCTTATTTTTTCATTTTGATTTGCGTGTATTTGTTTTTTTTCCAAAAAAAACTATCACACACAAGTGTTTCTTCTACATCTTGTCAAAAAATGCTTGCAACAGCAGCAGCAGTCTTTTTTATTGCCATCTCTTTTTTTTCTTTTGATGTCGTTGTTGTCCTCGTTGATGAAAAAAAGCAGCTGTGTGTTTATTTTTTTTGAACCACGCCTATTTTTTTACTTTTGGGACTGATAGTGAATATATCTATCTTTTTCTGTCTAAATGTGTATTTTGTGGTTGTCTTTGTTGTTGAAAATTTTGTTTTAAAAAAAAGAAAACACAGACACAAAAAAACGTGCGTCGTTTTTTTCAGCAGCAGCAATAAGAACATCAACAGCAGATTTGTCTTTTGCCCTCCCTTTTGCTTGCTTTACTTTCGTCGTCGTCATCATCACCAACATCCTCCCCCTTTTTTTTCTAATCAAAGAAAAGCATTTTTTTCTGCAGTTGTGTTTTGAACTTTTAACACACTTTTTTCCACCGTATAACGGCTGCTGCTTTTTCTTCTGAGCACAGAGAGATGACGGACTACTGCCAGCCTAAAAGCAATACCAACAATTTTCAACGTTGAACGAAACAAAACTCTCTCCGACCGGTGGTCTAGGTTGTGTTGCTTGTTCGTAACACAACAACAATAAAAAAAATAAAATAAACTTTTTTCAAAAAAAAGAGTTGTTTGAATGGTGTTACGTTTATTTTTTGACGGAGAAAAAAAAGAAGGATGAAAAAAAAGGTGCAGGAAAAAAAATAAAATAAAGAGAGACACGCATTTTGAATTTATTTTTGTTGCATTTTTGTTTTTGTCCGTGGTAGTAGTAGTTGAAAAAAAAAGTTGATTTTTTTTTATTTAAAACAGACGCTTTTGTCGTCTTTCTTCTCTTTTTTCGCTCTCGTAAAAATTAAGGGTTTGATTAAATCCTCCCGAGAAAAAATAAATATGTTAAAAGTTTAATCATGTCTGCTTTGTTTCAACATTAACCCCCACCAAAAAAAGTATTATTATTTCTCAACACGAAAAATGTCTACCGTAATCTTAGATAAATACTTTAAAAAACTCAATTAAATAATAGATATATCACTGTAGCTTTGTAGTAATTATTTTAAAAACTAAAATAATAGTTAATCGCTTTTTTCTTTTGTAGTTTTTTGTTTTAATTTCTTAATAAAAAATAGCTGTAAGTACAAATTTTTTTGGGATTTTTTGTTGTCGTAAAAAAATAGTCGTCGGACTTTTCGTTGCTGCTTTGCTTTTAACTTTTCAATATAAACACAAAAATGTATAAGAAGGAAGCCAAAGAGTAGAGTGAGGAAGGCTTCAACATCATCATCATCCTCGAAAAAAATGAATATGTGTGCTTTTTTCTTCGTCTCTTTTTAAAGTTGGCCCTTTTAAAAGTTTGAATTGTTGCATTTTGTCGTTCTCCTCTCTTTTCCTCTTTTTTTAACGTTTTTGTTAAACCATTTGACCTCGGCTAAAATGAAAAAAAAACAACTGTTTAACAATTCTTACAAGAGCATCGACTTTTTATTTTTATAGCCATTCCACTTGAGACAAAAAAATAAACTTTAGAAAAAAAACCTAACGTTTGTTTTTTGTAAAACTACCGTATCCCTTTTTTAGGTTTACCCAAAAATAGCCCTTTCTGAAAGGAATTTTTACGATCATGTGACGTTTTCTTTTCAAGACCCTCCTATGATTTTTTTTCTTTCTCGGATAACTTCTTTTTTTTCTCATGATTTTTTATATCCCCTTTTTTAGACGGGAGATGATGCCCTCTTATTTATTTTCGGTCATTCATACGTGATTTTTTTATTGCTTTTTTTTTAAACGACGGATGTTCAATTCAAAAAAAATATAAAAATAAATACATATATATTCATTTCGCACTCCCTCCAGACATAGCGAGCTTTGATATATCTTCTTTCAATCATCAGATTCCTTCGATATCTGTGTTTTTAAAAATGGAAACACAGCCTTCTTTTTTCCTTGATTTCTTCCACTCCGTACTTTTATGGAATCCTTCGCTCTAATTTTTCCTTCTCTCTTTTTTTGCTCTCATCTCTCTCTTCTGATTTCACAATAATTTAAAAATAAAAAAAAAGAAGAAGTCATTGTTGCAAAAATTCTCGCGCATTGTTGTCTTCTTCTTCTTCGTTGTCGTCGCAGATTGGTGCCGGAGGCGGCGCGGCACGACATTATTTTTTCAAAATATCGGACAAACATGGAAAAGAAATTAAAGGTTGTCAATATCGGTGATGATCGACGACGATGGCAAAAAAATAACATCATCATCATCGAGGAAAAAGCTCCTCCTTGTTTTTTTATTAAAGTGATTTTCTTTTGCTGCAAGCAATATTATTTCTTTTTTCGTGTTATGTTTTTGTTTTGTTTTTTCTCCAAAAACAAAAAAAAAGTTTGGACAATATTTTTCTTTTTTTATCTTTCGGGTTGGACTTTTTAAACTTTCAACAAGGGGCAGGAAGAGAAAAAAAATAGTTGGGAAATTTGTTGATTATCATTTATTTTTTGTTGCTGCTGCGTTTGTTTTGTCTCTTGTTTCTGTTTTCTTTTTTATTTCTTCTTCTTTATTTTTCGTTGTCGTCGTCTTCGTTATTGTCTTCATCTTCTTCTTCGAGGAGGAAAAAATTTGGGCCTTATTTCAAATGATTTTTTTTGCACAAATTAAAGGTGCTGTTTTCGTGGAAAAAAAACAAAAACAGTTATTCTGAAAGTAGGGCAATTGTTATTTTTAGAATGCAAAAAAGAAAAACAACTTTTGAAAAATTTATACAAAACAGACATATTTTGTTTTTGATTCTACCGTATATCAGATTTTTTGATATTCCGTGCTGCGTTACTGTATCCCAAGTTCTGATTGTTTTTTGTAGCCTGAAACTTCATTTAACAAAACCAATGTTTATTTTTATATATCTTTGAACCAATCTATTTTCATTCATCTGAAGAGAGCGTCTCTTTTTTCTCTCTTCTCTTTCTCTCGGCCATGAATCTTCTTCCAGACATTTATGCCCTCAGGGAAGAATCCCGTGTTGTTGATCCCCTTTTTTCTATCGGTTTATTTTTTTTTTGAAAAACTTTTGTCAAAAACTTTTCTTTCCTTTCATCGTGTGATCCTTCTTCTTTCGTCTTTTGTGTATTTTTGTTTTGTCGTGAATTAAAAAAATGAAAGAGAGAGAAAAAGAAAAAAGATTCAGGATGCGCTGCCCTGAGGGCCCTCAATAATATAGAATATTATTTCGAAATGAAATGACCGCGCCACAGCTTTTTTTGAAGAAAAAAAATTGTAAAAAGTTTTTATTTTTTTTGTTCATCCTCTGCATGATGCCTAAAAAAAGGAGAACAAAACTATTTATTTTTTCGGTGTTATTTGGAACAACAATAGAAAAAAAAACATTGAAAGAGGAGAGAAAAAAACCTCTCTTTTTGAATTTGTTTTAGAACATACGTACGCATTTTCGGCCCTGATTTGTAGCCGCTTTTGCTGTTTTCTCTTCCTCATTTCTTACGATAGAGAAAAAACAACAAAAATAACTGAGAAAGAATCCGTGTTTTTTCTTCTCTTTGTTAACCCCACAGTTTTTGTGAAAACTTTGTGATTTTTCTTTTTGATGACGGCTTTTTCTCCCATGATTTTATTATGTATTATTTCCTCATCTACATAAATAAATAAATTCCATTGATAGACGTGACAAAAATGAAGTAAACTTTTGATCTTTGTTTTTGTTATTATGATAGTATTACTGATTTGGACTCCCTGATATATTTGTATTTTGTATTTAACGCATTTAAAACTAATTCCGTGTTATTATTTTTTATTTTTGTTGTTTTTTTATTATCAATCAATCAGTCGCTAAATTCATTCTTTGATTTTTTTCAGAAATTATTAAAACTTAAACGTTTCATACTTTTTTTTGGATATTTTGGCAATTTCCGGTGTCTCTCCATTCTTCGGTTTTCTCCCATCATTCAAAAAAATCAACAACCTTTTTAAAACAAAAGAAAGAACAGAAGAGAATACGGTCGTGAAAGAATCAGAAATGGATTTTCTTTCAATGACAAATTCTGATCAGCAGCAGATTTCACTTTCTGCTCAACCTTCCCCCTCTGCATCATCCCTTACAGCAGCCTCGTTATTGGATCATCCATCAGCATTATCAGCTCCCTCAACTCCAACTGGGGTAACAGATATTGGACTATTAGCTGGACTTGTAGCTGGTTCATCCTCTGCTACAGCATCGGCAGGCGGTGATGATAAAGAAGAACGCCCATCACTATCTTATAAAGATTTAATAATTGAAGCCATTGAAAGTGTGCCAGACAAAAGACTAAAATTAAGTGAAATTTATCAAGTAAGTTTAAGCTTTTTTCCTTCATGCATGGAAGATGATGATTCATTTATACATATTTCATTTTTATTTTTGCAAAACTTTTTTTTCATGTTTATTGTTTTTTCCTCGAAAAAGCGCTTAGTCATTGCAAACTTGTTTTGTGACTCAAATATTATTGCTGCAAACAGCAAAACCCCTGTCTGTTTAATGCTATATTTTTTGTTTTCGGATTAGGATAATTTTGGCGATGATGAAAGAGATTTTTAAACATTGTGCAAATGCAAAAATAAAAAATAAAACTGTAATACCAATATTCATATTTGGCGTGATCCCAAATAATAATAACAACATTGTTAATAACCGTATCACTGATGTATCACGTGTTTATTTTATTATCCCTGAAAGTTCAAAAGCACACTTTTCTTTCCTTCTTTATTTTTGTTATCATTATTTTTTTCTGCACTTGGTATTATTACCCATTGTCATTTGAATGCATATTCCATGCGATTTATGCTTTGCATCTTTTTTCTTCTTCTGTGTTCATACGTGCATTTTTTGCCCCGTGGAATTCGTAGCGTCATTCTCTCTCTCTCGATTCTAAAAAACTGAAAAATGAGAAGGCAATGCTAAAGAGGGGGGAAAGAGTGAGAGAGATAAGCCAAGCCAAAAAGCAGCAGGCAAGCAACAATCACAAAATGACGGGCTTGCTTTTGTTTTGATTTTGTGTTTCTGTTTCGTTTTTTTAAAAAAAAGAAAAGCAAATGACAAAAAAAATCTTTGCTCTTTGTCTGCGTAGTCACTCTCTTCTCTTACCTCTTCTTCTTCTGAAGCACAGTATTTGAAACAAAAATGTAAACATTTGTACTTTGAAAAATGTATGTAATAATATAAAGATATTAGGGCATTTTACAGTAATCCTACCATTTTTTTATTAAAAAGGAAAGAGAAACTAATATCAAAAAAGAATGTTTTAAAGAGTCATTAATCACAGATGTAAAGAAAAAGAAGAAGAGCAGCATCCAAAATGTAATAATAACTCTTCCATTTTTTATTAGACGATTGTTTCTCGCCCGTTTCTTTTTTAAAACTTTTCTTTCATTTTTTTTCATAGATCAACAAAAACACGTCTGTTAGAAAAGTTGGAAGTTAGTCAGAAGTTTTCTGTCAAACAAAAAAACTTTTTTCTGCTGCTGCCCCCACACATACATATAAGGAAAGCAACCCCATTTGTTTGCAAAAAAAATGTGAATGTTTCTTTTCAAACCTCGAGAAAAAAAAACTATCAAAAACTTTCCTTCAAAAAGCACACAAGTTTTTTTAACAAAAAAAAGCGATAAAATAAACGTGAAACATCGTTTGTCGTTGTTGGCCTTGCATGTTTTTGTTTTCTTTTTTTGTCAAGAAAATATAAAGAAATAATGATGGAATTAACTCTTTTTTGCAAAAGAAAACAATATCAAAGAAATTACAGTAAACAGTTGTTGTTGTTGTGACTTGCATGAAATTTTCGAAACATGATTGTTGTAGACAAGCATTGCTCAAAGCGAAACAAGTTTATAGCGTATCTGCTTTACTAACGCTTTAGAGGAGATTTAAAAAATCAGATCATGCATTTCACATGCGTCATCATCACCTTAATTTGTCCCTAATCAAGCCATTTAAAAACTATTAAAAACCATTAGTTTAAAAAGCATTGTTTCTTGCAATTTCTATTTTATTTTCCATGTTCAATTTTTAGGATTTAAGATAACTCACGTATATTTGTGTGCCTATCCCATTTTTGCACCCTAAATTCTTTCTCTCATTTTTTTCAAATATAGAACATTCATTCAAACAAAACAGCTAAGCTTTCATCAAAATGCTTGCTTGCCTTCATCTTTCTTCCTTCTATTTTGCCCTTGTCTAAACAAAACAAAACAGAAAATTGAAAAAATAAATTCTTCTCTTTTTCCGTGAAGGCTAAAAAAAAGAAGAGAGATGAAGAAAGCAGCTGTTTTAATTTTAGAAAAAAATGCATCGGTTCTTTTTTTGCGAAACACTTGTTTCAAGTTTTTTTCCCAATATTTATTTATATTTTTAAAAAAAGCAGCATTTTTTGAGGGATTTAACAAAACATATTTGAAGAAAAAAAGTTGCAAGATAAAAAAAGAATATGTGGAAATAATTTTAAATTTAAAAAAACAAACATAAACTGATGAAATACTTTTTTTAGGTAATCCGACATTTACATCCATATTACCGTAAACGTGCAGATCAATGGGGATGGCAAAATTCAATCAGACACAATCTTTCTTTGCACGATTGTTTTGTGAAGCTACCTTTAAAACAAACATCCGCCTCTGGTGTTGTTGGTAAGTACTGTATGCTTTTCTGTTTCTTTTTCCCCAAAAAATAAGAATGATGCAATCTTTGCTTTCGTTTTCTTCATCTCAAAATTATTGATAATTATTAATAATTTTGAGATTTCAGTTGTAAAATTAAAAAGTTTTTAATACATTTCTTGCATTCAAAACAAAAGCTTTTCTTTTAAAAGTTAAACATAAAAAAGTTTTATGCATGTTTGTTAATATTTTTTTGGCTTCTTCTCTCTTTTGTTTTAAAAAAATTCGATCGGCAGACAGTATTTTTATTTTGTGGCGATTTTGTTGCTATTCTTGAAAACTTTTTTTCGTCATCAAAGCCTTGGAAAAAAGAAGCAGCAACAAAAAAAAGCACTTCAGAAAAGAAGCAAAAAGCCTGTTTCTTTTTTTTCATCGACTTTTGAAGCTTAAATTCTGCATCCATCTTTTTTTTACGTAAACGAAAGCAAAGAACGCTGAAAAACTTTTTTTTAAAATTGACAAATACAAAAAAGAGATTAAACATGTTTCTTCCTATTTTTAGGCCATTTTTGGACCGTCGTTCGTGAAATGGAAGAAAAGCAATCCTCTTCCCGGAGAAGAAATCGAAATTCAAATAAACTTTCACGTGCATCATCAACAACTAAATTGAGTAGCATGCAAAATGGCAATGGAGCTTCAACGTCCGCAAAAATGAAGGATCGACAAAGTGTTAGCAGTGATTCAGGTGTAATGTCAGATGAATCACAAGCATCTTCGCCATCAACGCTGCTAATGGAATCTCCACGAAAGGAATCATCTGTGGCATCAATACTTGCCCAACAAGCTGCTGTAGCAGCATTAGGCCGGACAAGCCTTGGATCTCCAATTGACTCAAATTCAATGTTACAACAGCTAACGCTAAATGCTTTGCTGGAATCTTCAAATATTGGTGGAAGCCATAGCAGCTTACATTCAACTCCTGTTGCATCTGTCAGTTTACCAGCTTCCGCATCCACAAATGTTTTTGAAAATCCCCTATCTGCTGAATTACAACGGATACAGCTCCTTAATATGTATTTACAACAAAATGCATTTAATCAACTATTTGACCAACAACAGCAGCAACAACAACAAAATTCGACTTCAGCCCTTCTTTCACAGCTGTTAATGCTTGCAAGAGCTAAAGAAGTTCAACAACAGCAACAGCAACAGCCAAGTCCAATGGATATCTTACATTTGCTACAAGCTCAAGCTCAACAACAGCAACAAATTCAAGCTGCTACAGCACCTCCACCACAAATGGATATTGCTTCATTGCTTGCTGTAATGGCAGCAACATCCCAGCAGCAACAACAAAATTCTACTCCTCCTGCACCAACCACCACCACAACAATTAATCCACCAACAACCCTTTCATTGGAACAACAACTTTTATCTTTTTCAAATTCGGTTGCAGCAGCACAATCTTCACCAACTGCATCAAAAGATAATCTTTGTGTGATTTAATTAATTAATTAATATATCCTCTTTATAAATGGTTCAAATAATTTACTACTGTAGTTTCTAGCATCATTGTTCTTCTTCTTCTTTTTAATTGTAATATTATATTTTATTATTATTATGCAGCAGCAGCAGGCCAGTAGCAATAATACGAGTTTATCGAGCTTTGGAAGCCAAGGGGAACGGGGCGGTATCCGCAAAAGATAAAAAAAATAATTTCAAAAAAATTCTTATTTTTTTTTAAATGTGATACTTTAATATTATTCTTTGTCAAAATAGTCTTCTTCTTTTATTGTTTAGTTAAGAAAATTGTTATTATAATATTATGTGTTAAAGTTGTCTTAAAACATTTTACTTGAATTCTTTGTTCACTTGTCTTTGGCAAGGCTGTCTCTAAAAAAGTAGGTCAATGCAGGCACTTTGATTCTTATCCCCCAAAAAATTCAAGTGATTTGTTTTTCTTTTCAACTTTTAATTTTTCTATTAAAAATTCGGGATCTCTTAAAAATCCAACAAATTATATTAACTTTTATTTTTGTTCTTTTTTTGCCGACACTCCATCGATTCGAATTGTCTCGTTTTGCTTTTTTAAAACTTAAAAATCAAAAAAACCTACCGTACTCCAAATTTCTCCTTTTTATTTTTTTCTCCTCTTCATTTTGGTACCCTTGTTTCCAAGGTTTCTTCACCTCTTCTATTTTTTGTCATTTAAAAAAAAAGTTTGTTGAACATCAAAAAAAGTTATGGCATGATTTCTGTATCACGTATAATGCTATAATTTTTTTCATACACTCTTTTTTTCAAATTGGCTTAAATTTACTGTGTTTCCCGGTTGGTTAAATCTCATTATTTTTTCTTTTTTATTTCACAAAACTTCTGTGTTTGAAAAAATCCAATGTTTTTTACTGGACTTTTTACAGTAATCTTTTGTGAATTAATTTGTTTCTCCGGTTTTTCTCCGTTTTTTTATGAATCCAGTTTTTGTTTTTACTTTTTTACTCATTTTTTTAATTTAGTAATTTGTTTTAATAAAAAGATGTTTCTTAAAAAATTTATTGTGTGTCTAAAACATTTGAATGCAACACTGAAATGAATAATACAAAAAAATATGTTTAATATTTATCACCAAAAAATCCATTTGGACCAATTTGCCACGGATCACCAGATTTCCACCAAATTGGATATGAATCAAGTTGTTGAAGATTTGGAAGCACTTCAAAAATTTGTTGTCGATAATCTTTTTGCTTTGATAATTCAGTTCCTTCAATAACAAGATGTTCAAGGCATGAAAGGGTTGAAAGTTCATTCACAAGTTTTGCAGGTGTCAAATTCTGAAATAAAAAAAATCAATTACAGATCAAAACTTTTCGAAGATTACTGTAATGCTTTACATTCTTATATCATTCTTTACATTACAGTAATCTTACACATTATCCATACAAAACTCTAGTAAATTAAATGAAATTCACTTACCTGAATCTTTCGAATCCACAATCGATTTAATTTCTTCAAAGATTTCAAGCCTTCCAGTTCTTTGATAATATTATCATTCAAATCCAAAACTTTTAAATTAATTAATGAATCAAGATTTTCAATTTTTGTAATACCATTTTGACCAATTGTAAGTGTTTCCAAATTTGTTAATGATTCCAATCCTGAAAAATTAATTAAATGTATTATGCTGCGTAATTTATTATTTTATGCACATGTGGAGCGATATATATAACGCTTACAGTACTATTAATATATTCTATATGCATGTGTCTACGATCATACAACTTTATGACCTTTATCCCACATCCATGTTAAAAAAACAAACCTTCAATTTTCGTGATAGCATTTGCAAGTAAATCAAGAAGTTTTAAAGTTGAAGATAAACATTCCAAATTTTCAATTTTTCTTATTTGATTTGCACCCAAATGTAATTCTTCCAAGCTAATCAGAGATTCGAGATTCTCAATTTTTCCGATTCGATTATCACCAAATTCTAAGAGTTTAAGATTCTTAAGCTGAAAAGAAGAAAAATATTAATAACAGTTTAGGCACAAACGTGATATATTTGCACGCAATCCATCGAATCATTGTCATGAATAATTCTCCTTTAAAAAACAAACAAACTTACATTTTCCAGACCTTCCACCTTTGAAATTTTATTTCGGCATACATATAATTTTTCAAGCTTTTCCAAAGCATCCAAATTTTCCATTTTTTCAATTCGATTATAGCTTATATCAAGATATTTCAAATTAGTTAATACATCAAGATTTTCTATTTTCTTTATCTAAAAAGTAATCAGAGATATAAATACTGTTTGTCCCAAGGAATATATCCCACAATAACCAAGTCACCTCAAAAACATTTTACCATACCTGATTATCATATAAGATTAGCTCAGTTAAAGTTGGAATATTTAAGCCTTGAATTTTCGTTAAACGATTCCATCGTAAATTTAATACTTTTGCGCGCTTGAAAAAGCTTAAATCACCAATCTCTGTAAGTCTTTGTTGAACAAGTTCTATTTCTTCTGCATTTTCATCTATTTCTATTCTTTCTTCATCATCATCCTCAGCATTTAATTCATTCTTACATTCTTCTTCTTCTTTTGATTCTGTTGATGCAGCAGCTGTTGATGACATTTCTTTGCTAAAATAAAAGCGAGTAAAATAAAGATTAACGAAAAATTTCATATATTCTTCCCATGAATAAAAATTAACTAACCTTTTTCAACACAATATTAACAAAGTTTGAAGATTTTTATACAAAAAACCTCAATGAAAGCAATTGTAGGTTTATCCACTTCAAATTTGTTGATAATAATGATGAGACGAGATGACAAAAATTTGTTAATCTCAATGAAAACTATATGAAAAATGTAGATTTTTAATAAAAATATTTTTTTTGAAAAAAAATCAACACTGTTAAACTAAAACACAGAGTTATAATGTTTTCGCCATTTAGCAATAGTTTTCAAGTTTTTAATAAAGCTTTTATTTTGCCAATTGTAACCTCCTGGATGTGTAAATTACAGTATTAATCAATCGCCACGCTTTTTGAACTCATTTGTTTCTTTTTCGGCGAAATATTTGAATAGTATTAAAAAATGTAAAACAATAAATTGTTGAATTTATTCATTAAGTCACAAAATTTTAAAGAAATGTTTTTTTCTTATTACAAGTTCAATAATTTCAAAAAACTAAATTATGCCAAAAACATGTTACATGTAGAAAAGAAAAAAAAGTACAGTAATCTTTTTATTTTGCAAAAGCATTTAAATACTTTTTTATTTGAAGTAAATCCTACAGATTTTTCCTAAATAATTATGATGCATATTTACAAAAGTAATTTAAAAATTTTACAACAATAATTTAAAAAAGAATTGAAAACAAGAATAAGTAAAAAATATATTTCTTAATAAAAATTACAAAGATAATGAGACCTCAAAGAACCCGTCGCAAGAAATTTGCAGGGAATCAATCAATTACTACAAAAAAACAACAATAACAATAAAAGCATATTACTTAATACATAAAATTACGTGGATAGAATTGTGGTGGACCTCTTGGCCGAAATTGAGCATTACGTGGTGGAAAATTTGAATTTGGAGGCATGCCATAGCGCATTGGTTGTTGTTGTGGATATCCGTGATGCAGAGGAGGTGGGCCCATTCCATTAGGAGGTCTCATCATTCGAGATGGTGGTGGTCCACGTGGCCTTGATGATCCCCTCACTGACATATACATTTCTTCTTGAGGTGGTAATGGCATTTGTCCACGAACCGACATATACATTTCATCTTGTGGAGGTAACGGCGCTCTCCATGAAGCATCTGGTCGTACACGAGGTCCAGGAGCTTGAGCTTGAAAGTTTTGTGGTTGAGGTGGCATTGTTTGAGGTAGAGCATGCAATGGAATAGGTGAAGGTCCAGGCAAGGAATTATTAAATCTTCCACCTAAAATAGCTATTATGATTACCATATAACGCGTTGTCAAAACAAACCTCCACGCCCTCGTCCCCGTTTATTCTTTTTATTATTCTTTCCTCGACCACCAGATTGAAATTGTTGAATATGTTGTGGTGGTGTTAATGGATTTAATTCACCTTCTTCCATATCAACATCTTGTGAATTTGGATAAATATGTGTAGAAAAATCTCTTGATGAATTATCAATTCCAGAAAAGAATCCCTGCTCTTGGAATGGCGGTGGTGGAGGCGGCGGGGGTGGCGCCATTGAAGTCAAAAACAGTGGCATTTCTGGAGGTGGTGGTGGAGGAGGTAACAACACAGAATTTCTTGTACGCTAAAATATAATTTCAGTTTAACACACAAATACAGTATACCCATACCTTTATTCCTTCATCATCACTAATATCCATATCATCTCCGCTTTCACTTCTCATTTCTCCAGATTCACGACCAGAAAGATTTGAATTTGAATTATCTGGATTTTCTGGGATTGTTTTAGAAAATTTTGTTTCTTCTTCTTCACCACGAGATTCATCTATTTGCAGCGAAGATTCTTCATCATTTTCAATTGGAGTTTTTGTCGCTGCTACTGCAGTTGTTGTAGAAGGCTGTGGATCGCCAACTGGAGATAATTTATAACTTGTTGGTTCATCTTCAACATTTTTAGCAGACGATTCATTTTGTGGTTGATTTTCTTCTTGTTCATTTTGGGCTGGAGTTTGTTCTGCTGATCTTGCAGGAGGAGGTGGAGGTTGTACAGGTAATGGAGCTTTCCGCTGCTTATCAATTTTTGCTCGACATCTTTCTTGTAATTTTTGTTTATCTTCTATTGTAAGATTTCCACGTTGTATAAATGCAGTAACAATTTTAATTAATTCACCTAAAATAATCGTTTTCAATTATTCCAAAGAATTATAATAATGAATGAATGCATACCAGGATGATCTATTCTTTCAATTGTATCCAAAACTTCTTGTAATGTTTGTGGTTCTTGTTCTTCAGGTTCATTTAATTCAATTATAAATGGTTCATCAATATATTTAATAATAACCATTGCGAGTAAGCCTTTTTGTCCTGAATCATCAGGAAGTCCAGGGCCATCAAGTGGTAACAATACTGGAGGCAGAGGTTCAGATGGAGCTAATTGAAAGAGATATGCTTCTTTAATTCTTAATTCTTTTGGCATATCGAAAACGCCACACCGAACAGTCTTTTTCAAATCAAAGAAACACCGATAATATTTTTCAATTTCGCCAGCTGATTCTTCTTTAATAAAAATACCAACAATAATTTGAAACTTTGAATATGTTTTAACAGTTTTCATAAAATCCCACATGGGTTCTGGTCTAACTCGAGCTTTGATTGGTAATAAATCAGGTAATTTTCCAGCAAGTTTAAAGCCAATTGGATTACTAATAAGTTGAAGAGAACAACGAAAATCGAAATTTTCACCTTCAACTCTTCCCTTCCACAGTATACGATCTTTTCTAAAATATTTAAATAATTTAAAAAATAATTTAATAATAAAAGAAATACCCAATCCATGGATTTGGTGCTGGTGGTGGTGTAGGAGTCCGTTCATATACAGGTGAATGAAATTGATGAGGTGGAGATGGATGAAGGACTGGTGAAAGTGGCATACCACCATGCATATAATGTTGTTCATCACGTGGTGGAAAATATTCATTTGGATGTGGTCTTTCCATTGGACGCCACTGTTCTTCCCTTCTCCATGATTCTTCCATTACCGGATCAAAACCAGGTCGAACATCTCTTGGATGCATTGGCCTTGGCATGCCAGGTGTCCATGAAATATCTCTTTCATAAAATGGTGGTGGTGGAACAGGCCTTGGAACACCACGTGGAGCAAATTCAGCAAATCGAGGTGGAAGTGGTCGTATTGGACGTGGAAATTGTTGTCCATATGGTGGCAAAGGTGGGCCACCACTCCTTCTTGCATCTTGAAATCCACCATCATCTCTAACATGAAATGGCGGAGAATGTGATTGAATATGATGATGTTGTGGTGAAAGAGAACGACGAAAATTGCTGGAACGTGGTGATGGAGTTCTTTTGAATGATGATTGAGAAGGTTGAGGTGAAATTGTACGAATTGCTAATCGATCAGGTGATACACCAGGTGGTGGAGTACGTATCAAAGCATGTGTTGGAGAATCATGTCGATGTGGCGGCATCGAATTGGAATTAGTAAAAGATTGAGAACGATGAAAGTCTCTTGGAGGTGAATCGCGACGATTTCGACGTGGTGAATCACGACGAGGTGAATTAAGAAACGGATCATCAAATCCAAAGTCTTCATCATATCTTGGTGGGGGAGATCTTCGTTCAAGTGATCGACGAGATGATGTTGGCCTCTTTTCTTCCCATCGTGAACGTCGAGATGGTGGAGATTTATTGTTTTCACGTTTACGATTCTTTCCAAGTTCTTTCTAAAAAAGATACACAAATTTAATAAATGTTACAGTAACCTTTCAAAAACCATACTCTTCTTTTTCTATCTTCCATTTCTTCTTCTCTATCTTTTTCAATGAGTTCCATTTGAGCTTTTCTTTCAGCAACTTTTCGAAGGCAAATTTGACAATTTGAATCAAATTCATGACTATTATGTTTCAATGTTGTATCGGCACCTTCTTCACCCAAAATCATATCTACTGCACTAATAGCTGGCTTCGGTGATGGCTTTGGAGATGGCTTTATTCTGGCAGCAAAAACTCTATTTTGAAGTGGACCTTTGATGGGTGAAGAATTAACAACAGCACCATTTACTTTTGAAGGCACTTCATCTTCCAATATCATTTGTTCTTTGGTAAGAGTAACTAACTTTTTGGCAGTATAAACATTTGTGACAACATTTTTAAAGAACATCTAAAAAAAGATGTGGATTACTAGTGTAATGCTACTTCATATATGCATATTAAACATACATTATTATCATCGGTAACTTGATAAAGAAAATCAGCACACCAAGATTTATACTTTACAGATTTAACACTTTTATGCACACGATAAAGTTCAATTTCAATTTGATCTGACAATTCTTTGGTAGCTTTTCGAGAGACTCCAACTTTACTTTTCTTTGCTCTTTTCATCAACTGATCATGAAAATTCTGTTTTACAGCAGCACGAACCGCATCTTCCTTCTTTAATCCTTTTTCAACATCAAAGAATTTTGATTTTGGTTCTTCTTCTTCTAAAATATTACTGTAAATTAGGGCAATTGGACAAATTTCATACCAAGTTTAACGAAATTCACAAATGGTTTAACATATGGTTCTTTCATTAGAAATTCTTCCAAATTATTAGTAGTAATAATTTGTGCATTTGGTAATTGAATAAGTGTACCATTTTCATCCATGAATGTTATCCTATCAGTTGGTTTACAGCATTTTCGGCAACGTGTTACCATATTCTTGAGGCATTCAATTGAACAATATACAGTTCGTTCATGTATTAAATCAGCTGTTAAAAATATATCATTATTACATGTTGCACACGCTCGAAGTCTTTGCATCCTAGGTTTCTTCAATTTCAATGCTGGCTGAGCTTCAGATGGTGATGGCTCTACCGGTCGTTTAGAGGTTTCTGAAAAAAGATTAATGTTCTTGATTATAAAAGCCTTCATTTGTTACCTAAGCTTAGTTTCCTTTCTTTTTCCTTTTTATCACGTTTCTTGGCCTTTTTTTCTTTTCTTCGTTGAATCCGTAATTCATTAACTATAGAATCAGGAAGTGGTGAAAATTGTATTCTAAAATCTCTTGCATTTGCTAATAATGCAGCTTCAGAATTTTTATCTTCCATAACTTCTTTGACTGGTTCAGAGAAATCTCTATGTGGTATTCGGCTATCAACTTCCATACTTTCATTTAAATTTTCACTTCTAAAAGAAGTATCTGGAATATTTTGTTCAGACGATGTATCAATTAATGCAGCATCTCGTTCCAGCTGTTCTTCAAATTCATCTTGTAATTGTCGCTGTGTAAAATCAACATGTAATCCATGATTATTAAATTGTAAACTTGATGATGTATTTGAATCATTTAACTAAAATAATAATGAATTTAATAGAAGTGAGTTATGATGACACAAATATCTGCTTACATCAAAGCTTGTTCCAACATGATTAAATGGATGATCATCAAGACTAGGATCTTGAAGAATATTATCTTCCAAAAAATTAAGATCTGAATTATTCATGACTGAATCAACCAAAGAATTTGATAAATCTAAATTATTTGTTTCTTGTTGTGGGCTTGCAGAAATTAATCTTGAATTATCAGGAATACGAAGACGTGAAATATCATGCGAATTATTTGAATCACCAATCTCAAATCCATTCAAGAGTTTTTCGTCATCTAATGTATCACCACCTCCAGCTTGATGATTTGATAACATAAAATCTTCATCAATACAAGACTAAAAAAATGTATGACATTATTTGATTTACAAAGTCACACCAGTATTTTGCTGTTTCATAAAAGTGTTTTTTAACTTACATCTTTATAGTGTAGATAATTGTCCATTAGATATGGCACAAAATCTGCAAAACATTTATAACTTTATTAATCTCGAAATATAACAGATATTGTACAATTTTTAGATTAATAGAAGAATCAAAGAAAATTCCGTGTTGCTTTCAAAAAACAAGGAATTCTTTATGCTTGAAAAATATAGTTTTTCGCGTCAAGAATTTTCAGTTTCTTAACTTTTTTTGGAAATTGCTTCGATCTTTTAAAAAAAGAAGCAAAACTGGTCATCAAGATTTAAACGCAAAAAAAGTCTATCAACTTCAATCAATTACATAAAAATTCAATGTTCATTTTTAGTGGAGAAGCGTAAATAGTAATGCAAAGTTTATTGTAAAAGTTTAGCTATTTTTTGTCACATTTAATACGTCAAATACAAGCAATCACGGTCCGAACAATAATAATAACTAATTTATTCAGTCTTCTTGTATAAAGATCTTTTGTTCATTTACGGACTGTTCACAAATATTAAAAACATATCGTAAATTATGAAACATTTTAGTCCGGAAAAAAAGAACAAAGCATCTTAACTTTTTAGACACATCAAAAAGGAAACGAGCATGCTTTGTTAACAAAACTATTTTGGGCAATGGATTTTCAATTTTTAAAACTAATATCTATTTTACAAAGTTTACAAAAGTTTTTTTACGGCTGTAATATTGGTCGTTTTTTAGTATTTATGTATGCTTCTAGATAGTATTTGAAAGTATCATCGTCTCTCCAAGTCGATGTTGGAAAAATTCGGAAGCCGAAATTTCACCATTGTTTTAAAAGATTTATAACTTTATTAATCCTTTACACTGTGACGTTGCTTAATATAAATTTAAATTTTCAACTGTGAAGTAACACGTCCCATTCAATTCATCGTTGGAACCTGTACAATGCGAAAACCACTTTTTTAGGAGATTTGAAGTAAACATTTATGAGTGATACGGTAATGGGAAGTAGGAGATAATTTTGCTTATTTTTTAATGATGACCCTGGCTTTTATTTTTATGTTTTCTTTTGATCTTATGTCAACATGTGTCAAAGCGGCATAACATCAAAGGCTTGCTGTTGTTAAAGAGTTTCAAAAAAGGTTTTAAAATAATCAACGTTAAAAGATAAATTTATTAAGATCTCGTTACAGAAAGGGTTTACTATCTTCCAAATTTTAAACTACATATCTTAGATTTTTTAGAAGTTAAATATAATTCATTATTTGACATTGTAACTGGAATTGAAACCAGAAAACATTTATTTGTATGTTACTTGAACTACAGTATCAAGAATAAAATATTTTGTGTTTTTCCATTTTTATATAATTTATTTTTTCATGTTCATCACTATTTGAAAGCACATTCGATGAACTTTTCGTAAGGTACAATAATAGTGTTAATAAAACGCGATGCGGTTTTTTGGTGGGAATTTTCTCTTAATAATCATGCATTTTTTAACGAAAATCTTTTGCCTTTTTACAACCATTAAGCAATTAATAAGCAAACACCAAAAAATAGAGAAGAATTTCATTTGATGTCCAAATTCAAAATAGAGAAATCCAGATTCAAACATCCCCCTTCAAAGCGCGTCCAAATTATTTTAATAAAATTTTGACAAGATATTAAACATTGTTTTTTTGTTCGATGAAAGCAAAATAAAAAAAGGTGCATTAATAATTGAATCCTGCTTCATCGTCAACATGAATATACAAAAATAAGATTCTTTTCTTTTTTTATTACCCCAATTTTATATAAAACTCTTGTTAACAAAACACATTTTTTCAGATTTTAATTGTTCATATACATCATTAGATCAAAAAACCTGGCCGTCAATCTGAAACTATAGAAGGAATCAAGAAGCTTACATTTATGATATTATTAAATTTATTTTTTTTGTTTTTTTTTCATATTTTGTATAAAGTATAATGTTTTTGTTGTAAAATAAAATTATCAAATTTTACAGATTACCGTAGATTTATCATGTTGACGACATCATGAAGTTATTTTCAACAATTTTTCTCTCTCTCTGTTTTCGTTTATTAAAAATTATATTTGTGAATGTTTTTTGCTTGTTTGTCTTATAAGCTGAGTCTAAAAACTTGAGCTAAAATTTAAGACTCAACTTAAAAAAAATTAGCTAACTATTTCGTTTTGCTACAGTAATATAAGAAAGAATTGGTATGTACAAGCATGAATACCGTAATTTTTGAGCAATTTTGTAGACGTCGATTCACTTTTAATAAAACATGCTTCATAAAATCTTATTTTTATGCGTTTTCAAATTTTTTTGTTTGTAATCATTACAACTGCCAGTTGCAACTGTAATGTTTAAAAAGTTGTTTCAAAGTGATTCATTATTTCCATTTTTCGATGACTGAATATTTCTTTTATATATTGATTCTACGGCGTACATTTCTTTTTTCCTTCATTCATTCCTCCCATTTTGGCTGACTTAATTCAACAAGAAAGATACCCTCTCAAAAATAATTTCGACAGTGATGATTCAATGTTTTTCCGGTTGTTCATTTTAAGATTTTGCGCGACAGCTTTCAATCGATTTCTTCGTTTTTCTTTTTTTAAAAGGCTGTCTCTGGGACGGACATGTTCAAATGTTCGACTGGTACACCACCACTTTTTGTACTCAAGAAAAAAGGAAGGAAAAAGCGAGAGCAGCAGCTGCTGTTATTGTTGTTGTTTTTGATTTTCCCTGTTTCTAATATATTTATTGCGATTTTAAAAAAGCGTGGTACAACGATGGTTTTGTTTCGGCAAAAATTAGCAGCCGCATCGTTCTTACTTTAACCCCCTTAGGAAACGCCCCCAAGAAACCTTTTTCTTTTGATTCATTTTCCTTTTAGCAATCACTGCTTTTTTAAAGAGAAGTTTCATCTCCCCTTTCCTTTTAGTTAGCTTGCAAAAGATCAATGTTTGCGGATATAAAAAAAACACATCTGCCTTTTTTTCTTTCGCCCACCTTTCCTCTTTTCTTTCTCGTGTTCATGTTGCAACTTGCAACATTTTTCATCATTTTTTTTTAAAAATGCCAATAAAGACTATAGTTTCATATTCAGCAATGAGTGTACAAAATCTTGAATCTCTTGTTAAGCGGCTTGAAACTGTTACTGCTCGATTAGAAGCATGTTCAACAACCAATAAACCTGCATTAGCTCCAAAACCTGGTTCAACTGGTAAATTTATAAGTAACATATAACAACTTTTAAATAATTTGTTTTTTTAAGGTTCTGCATCACAATCCGCAGCTGCTTCTTCTGCTCCTCCACCATCTGTTTTACAGTATGATGATGCTGTTGAAGGATCACTCAAAAATTTCTTTGCACTTTCTGAAAAAATTGGTGGTGATATTGGTTCAATTGTATGGCTCTATTAAACTATTTATGTATCACATATATTCTTATTTCTCTATTTTTAAGGCACCAAAAGTTCGTCAAGTATTTGATCATTTAAGAAATTATCTTTGGTTTGCTGCTGGAACTTCTGAACCCAGTGTTGAAGTTATCAAAACAAAGCTACAACCAATTCAACAGTTAATTGAAGAAATTGGAAGCTTTAAAGATTCAAAACGTAATACTGATCATTTCAATCATTTGTCTTCTGTATCTGAAGGTTTACCAGCTGTATTTTGGGTATCTGTGGTATGTTTATTGCTTCTATTTACTCATAAATAAAATCTTACTATGAATAATTTTTAGAAGCCAACTCCTGCTCCATTTGTTAAAGAAGCATTTGAAGCTTCAATGTTTTATGTAAACAGAGTAAGAAAAGATTATAAAGGAAAGGCAGAGCATGAAGATTGGGTTAAAGCATGGATTGAAATTTTTAATGAACTTCAAAAATATGTTCGTCAAGTGCATACAACTGGTGTAGTATATAATTCAGCTCCAGGAAGTGCTCCTCCATCTTCTTCTACTCCTGCAACAACAAGTTCAGCACCTTCAAAGCCTGCTGCTGGAGGTCCACCACCACCTCCTCCTCCACCGCCAGCAGGTAAACATTTTTTCCTTGAATTTTTAATATTTTTTGTTCGCTTCTTTTTCCACAATCGAAAGAAGTTTTTTCTCTCGCTTCTTTTCATTGCTTACCAAAAACATTCGTGACTAATTTTTTGTGAAGCAACAAAGATTTCTTAACATTGAAATAAATATGGGCTGTATTTTAGATATTTTTGCTGATGTAAAAAAGACTACTGCTCCATCATCTGGTGATAAAGACGATAGATCTGCGCTATTTGCTGAAATCAATAAAGGAGAAAATATTACATCTAAGCTCAAGAAAGTTACTGCTGATATGCAAACTCATAAAAATCCAAATCTTCGTGCAGCTGTAAGTATTTTGTTCAACGTTAGTGTGCTTTTACTTATTATATAAAGATATTTTAGAATACTGTACCTGCTACTGCTTCAAGAACTGCTGGTGGTGCAGGAGGTGCGGCTGCACCAGCTGTTCAAAAACCACCTCGAATTGAATTAGAGAATTACAAGAATTGGGCTGTAGAACATCAAAAAGGCAATCGTGAAATTGTTATTGAAGTAACTGATATGAAACAAACTGTATACATTTACAAATGTGAAAATAGTGTTGTTCAAATCAAAGGAAAAGTTAATTCAATTACGGTAGATGGTTGTAAGAAGACAAGTGTTGCATTTGATAATCTTCTTGGTCAAATTGAAGTAATCAATTCTCAAAGCGTTGAAGTTCAAACACTTGGAACTTTACCAACTATTTCAATTCAAAAAACTGATGGTTGTCAAGTATATTTGAGCAAAGATTCAATGGATGCCGAGATTGTATCATCCAAATCCTCGGAAATGAATATCTTGGTTCCATGCGGTGAAGATGGTGATTTCTCTGAATTCCCAATCCCAGAACAATTTAAAACTACTTTCAATAAACAAAAGAAGAAACTCGAAACTACCGTATCTGATATCGTCTAATTTTATTTAAACTCATGGGTTTATTTATTTTAATAAATGCAACATTTATTTTTTCTTTGCTCTGCCTATCTTTTACTTGCTTTAGTCTATGCTCTTATTATGTACTGTATTTTTGTTATTTAAATAAAAAAGTAATTTGATCTATGTCATTTGTTTTTGCACAAATAAATTTATATGGTATTTTTAAAGGATAATGTATAAAAAAATTTAAAATTGTTTTGAAATTGTTAAATTTTACTTTTCGAAAATATTTGCTTGTAAAATAGTAGAAAACTAACTTCTACCAGTCCGGTGATAAATCAAATCTTACATCAATTAATACTACGGTAATACGACGATCATTGAGATGACAGAAAGCCATGTCACTCTCATTTTCGGTTTTAAAAAATTTGTGTTTTTTATGAGTTTGTATTTATCTAACAAAAATTTTTTAATAATAAATTTATTAAAAGCCATAAAAATTTCAACGGTTTTTTTTCGAAAATAAACACGCAACATTAACAAATCATGAAAGAAATAAAAAATCAACAAAATAAGCACTCTCAAACAAAAGGCAAAAAAGAAGGGGATTTAAGAAAAATCAAAAGATGTTGGAACTTTTGCAGCAGCATCAAATTCGCAGCCACCAGATTTTTTAAGTGCAAGAGATTTCATAAGATTTTCTTGTTGAATGCATAGCTCAGCAAGCTGTTTGAAGGATTCTGCTTCTTCACCTTCTAAATGTGTAAATTGAGCAAATTGTGCAGGGCTATGTCCTTGTAAAGCTAAAAAGAGAAGTATGATTAAAATTTGTTTACTCTTTAAAACGAGAAACATACTTTCGAGAGCTTTCTTAAATTCAATGTAAACATTAAGGCCATTTTCTTCATCATCAATTGGAGTAATATATGATTCAATATCAGTTTCTTCTTGGAACATATGAAAACCTTCTGAATCATCAGAATCTGATCGGAAACCATCTGCACCAGCGCCAGCATCACCACCACCTCCATGTCCATTAATCATTGCAGCACTGCCATCCCGCTTTCGACTTTCTTTCTTTTCTTCTTTATTTAAATGTTCAAGATATTCTAATGTTCCTTCATCAATGTCATCATCAGAATCACGAAGTTCATCATCAATTGTACGATTTGGATGTTCATCATCATCTTCACTATCTTCGTCATCATCATCAGATGATTCAAGATCTTCTTTTTTTCGTTCTGCAATTGCCTTCAAACATTTATCGATTCCATCAAAAAGTTCAAGGCAAAATGTTGCAACAGCTTTTGGATCATTCGCAATTGCAGGTGGTTGATGTTCATGTGGTAAACGAAGCATTAAGCATATTGCATATAATACCATTTTACGATTATGTACTCCTTCAATATGTTCTTTATTTGCAAAAATTTCAGCGAACAACCATTGAACTGTTTCCATTTGGAAGGGATGCAAAGCTGGTAAAGATTGAACAAATAATTCAAAATTGTAATGCATTGCTGCAATGAGCACAACAAGAAGCTGGGGAACAAGTTCATTTTTGCTATCTTCAAAATGTCCAGCTTGAAGTCGATTCATTACAACTTGAAGAATATTTGGAATATATTCATTAATTCTTCCAGGGCATTGAAGAATAAAGCATTCAAGTAGCTTTGCCGCCTAAAATTTCGGCAATTAATATTTGAGTTGAAATAATTATTTTTAAAGATTTACGTGAATATGTGAATCTGCTTCTAGCTCAAAATTTTTTAATGTTGCTTCACACATTTCTAACATCCAAACAGATCTTTCAGGGACAGACAAAAATTTATCTGTATCGATTGTAAGATATGAATGCAAACAAGACATATAATCCGAAAGGGTTGGATATTGTGATGGACCAGACATATCAAATTTTTGTCGAATCATTGGATAAAATTCCCATGCTTTATCACTAACATGCTTAACAATAACTGATTCAACAAGTGAAACAGCATCTTCAAAGAAATCTAAAACAAATTACCGTAATAATAATAGTAGCTACTTTTAAATTAAACATACCAAAGGCATCAGAAGTATAAATTGTTGCAACAATATTAAAAACAACTGGTTCAAGTTTGGATGAAATTTCAGGATTTTCATCAACTAAATCCAACAAAGTTTGAAGAGTTGATAGCAGACCAATCATTGTAATAGTTTTATCTTCTTCATCTTCACCATCTGCAGCTCCTTCATTTATTGCAACAGTTTCATCATGTTGTTGACTGGCATATTTAACAAAAAGATTGTGCTAAAACAATAAAATGGTTACTGCATTTATGTGCTTGATGGAAACATACAATTTCAGTTGCAACTTCAACGGCAACAGGGATAACTTCTTCAGGGAATGTTTCAATAATTGAATCTGTAATTGTTGTTAGCTCATCCAATGATGTTTGAGTTAGCAGCCGAAATAGCTCTGTTAACAATGAACGAACATGTGGACGAATGAATTTTGCAGCTTTATCAGCTTGTTCATCCAAGATTGAATTAATTGCAATTCCAGCTTCAACTTTTATTGCCAAAAGCTCTTCTGGATTTCCAATTTGTCCCATTAAGCCTTCAATTGATTCTTTCAAAATGCTGTCATGCTTAAATGAAACTTGATCACACATTTTCATGCAATATGCAGCATGTAAACGAATAAATTTATTTTCATGCCGCAATCGTGGAATGATATGCATATGAACAAGCTTTTCAACATCTTTCTTGAATTTTCTTGAAATTGATAGCTTTGGCATTAAATTTGCCAATACATGTAAAGCTCCATCAACTTGTCTAACAGGACTATTTGAATCATTCAAAACATTGATAAAATGTTGTAACATTTCTTCCAAGACACCTTTTCGCTTTAAACCTGCTTGTAAAACATTTGCTGCTGCAGCAGATGGTGAATGAAGTTCATCAAAATAATCATGCCGTTGTCGAATAAAATCAAGCTCTTCAGTTTCCCATAGCTCTTCATCTTCATCGTTATAACATAAGGATGGAAAGATAACATGAAGAACCAAATTATTGAAATGTGGTTTAACAACCTTCCAAATTTCTGCATGTCCAAGGGCATCTGCCAAATGTGAAAGCGCAAAAAATACATATCTTTCAGAAACAAATTTTTTTGATGCATAATCTTGTAAAATATGTAGCACACAATTAATTACTGGTAATGCAAAATGTTCAAAGTAATAATCAGCATACGGTAAATACGTTTTTTCAACTTGTCCCTTTGCACCATATCTGTAAAGGGGATTACGATACATACAATGCTTCTTTTTTACAAACCTATCAAAGATTTTTGTAATAATTTTCATTGCCCATTTTTTGCATTTCCATGAAAATGTTTCACCTTGATCTTCTTCATCTCTTTCAGCAATATTTGGTGGAATTGGTCTTTCCAAAATTCGAACAAGTTGTGAAATCCAATGCCCAAATGTTTCAATATTCATAAGATCTGTATTCATTGAAAATTGAGTTAAGCAATAAAAGATTTTTAAAATTAAATGTTCAAGTAGAGCTGCATCTTCAGTGCCAGTTGCAACAAGATTTTCAAATCTTGCATAAATTAGCGGAAGCACAGTAGCCATAAAATCAAACATTGGCTGCTTTTCTTGTTGTCGACGATATTCATATACTTTTGTAAGTCGATGTGTAACATTAAATGCTGCCAACCAACTATCAGCATTATCTGAATGTAATAAAGCTGCAACAACATGTGGAAAATCTGGCCATTTTTCAGGATAATCGTGTCTCAAAATATTTTGTAATGCAGTACATAAATGAACACTGAAAAAGCTTTTTGGTTAAATGCTATATATGCATGTAAAGATTATAAAGCTAACCGAACTGGATTTGCAGCATAAACAATTTGTGAAACAATTTTAGCTCGAATAACAGACTTATCTTGTTCACTGACAGGTGTGGCATCCTTTTCATCTTCTTCATCAACTTGCCAACCTCTTTGAATACCATTTTTGAAGAAAATAATTGCAGCTTGTCGTACCGGAATTTCAATTTCTTGATTACCCGAAATTTCAGCCAAAAGTGGAAGGAATCCAATCATTTTGGAAGCCTAAATGCTTTAATTTAAATCTAATAAAAGAGACTTAAAGTCTTACTTCATCAAGGAAAGATAAAGCTTGTTTTTGACTACCCATAACAGTAGTAGCTTTTAAGGCTTCGACAATTGTAGGCACTTCCATGATTGCGTTTTCTATAAAATGCGATTTAGATTGAGAGATATATTAACACATAAAAGCTTTCAACAGCTTAACGATAAAAGTCTTTAAGCACGGGTTTGGTTAGATTAGATTTACCAAAGGTTACAAGGATATTAATAACAAGTGTTTAGATTTACAATGTTAGTTTGTACAAAGAGGTGAAATAGGGAAAAGTGTAAAACAGAAAAGAGGGAATGATGCAAAGGAATGGATGATAAAATGAAATAGTTAACCATTGAAAAATTTTTAGTCAAGTCTAAAGGCTTAGTGCTACAGAAAGTCGCGGTGAGATATTTTGAAATAAGATAGACAAGCGAGACATGTTAAATTTTTTTGTTTGAATGTTCCTTGTTTCCTTGATCAATAAGCTGATGAAAAGAGTAGAAAACTATGAACCTGCTGAGTTTGAACTCTAAAAATGAAGAAAAAACGGTACGATGCATTTTTTTATTTCACAATTTTGCTATAATAAAATTTTTGAATGGATCAGTGGAATAATAATTTTGTGCCAAAAGATAGCAAAAGAAGAAAGGTTTAAATTTGTGTAAATGTCACTTCTAAAACAGAATTATTAAAATACAAAAGCAAAAGCGTGAGCTTTCAAAAGTTTTATTTTTTTGCGTAAACTGCTTAATATTACAGTAAACCCAGAATCACTGCTTTCTATAATATTTATGATTTTTTACCGATACTTACAGTAATATTTGTTTTCCCACCGTAAGCAAGGTATTTAATTTTTATTCAAAGATACTTTGCTATTATATAAAAGTTTATCTGTCGAAAAATTTCAAAGCTTCCATTATCTATTGGATATTGGACTTTTTAGAAAAGAGTTTTAAGCTTTTAAGAGAACTAAAAACTTGATTTTTTATTTTACAAGATGCTTGGCACTCATATGTTATTGTATTATTTGTTATCACAAACTTTAAAAATTAATTCAAAAACTTTCAATTTAAATTTTATAAAACTTTAAAACTTCTTTTAATGTCTGCTGCTTTAACTCATTTTGCCAACAACAAAGTCTTAAAACGAGAAAACATCAATGACGACGACGAACAACAATTCTGAATCACCAAAAACTCGTGTGTTCTTTGAAGGTTCTTTTCTTTCATCATTGACTTGGGTAATACTCTTATGTGATTCACCTTATCGTCTGCTTTTATTTTTTAGCATGCTTTTTTTGCTTTCAAAATTGTCTCACATTTTTTAACGGAAATCGTATTGTGTAAAAAAATTCGTTTCTTACATCATAAAACATTTTCTCCCTTCTTTTACAGAAAAATAAATTTATAATGGATGATAAGCTTTTAGTTTTTTGTATTTTTATTGTTGCTGCTTTTACATTACATCTTTCTGTTGGCTTTATGGTTTTTAAACGTCTTTCTTTTTTTATCAAAGAAGTTTCTGTGATAAACAAAAAAATTTCTCAGACATTGCATAATAGTTGTTGCAATAAAATTTTTCTTTTACATTTCGTTATTTAAAAAGAAAAATAGTTTTATTGAAAAATAATAGTTTTCCTTTTTAAGCCAAAAAAGAATATATTTCTTTTTCTTTAATTTTCCACTGCCTTTAATTAAGCCCTTCTCTGTATATCTATATCTCGTCATCATTAATCGTTTATCGCTGTTTATGAATTTGCGAAAATACTTATACATTTGTATTTAATTTTTTTAGTTTAAAACTTACAGTATTATTTTTTAGGGTTCCATTCCAATTACAAATTCAAGATGGAAGAAAAAGAAACGACATCATCACATTCACAGATTGAATTCAAAGATTTTTTTCAACAAACACTTTCAAATCATTCCATTGAAAATACAGCTTTATTAAACGAACTTACAGAAGGCATTCAAACTTTACTCTCTGAAAGGCATCCAAAATTTGAACTTGGGGGTATAACTTTTTTTCAACTACAGTAATCTAAAAATATCAATTTTAGAAGAATGTGTACCATTTCCAAAAATTGAACTAGAAAATCCTGAATCAGAAAGTCATCATGAACATGAAGAAACAGATCTCTTTGATGAAGATGAATCATTTATTCGACAATTAAAATCTGGAAAAATAAAACATCGAGAATTAGAAAAGAAAGTTAGCGCTGAAAGAGCTGTTGTAATTCGAAAACGGTATTTTGAAGAATTGCTTGATATTGATCTGAAAGACATTCCCGACAAAGATTATAATTATGAATTGGTTTGTTTTTACATTTTGTAAAGTTGCTTTTACTCTTCGACTTTATAGGTTAAAGGAGCTTGCTGTGAAAATCCTATTGGCTATATTCCTGTACCTGTTGGTGTTGCTGGACCTATTCAAATTGATTCTGAAGAAGTGTATATTCCCCTTGCAACAACAGAAGGCGCACTTGTTGCTAGTATTAATCGTGGATGTAAAGTTGTTAGTGAAAATGGTGGAATTAGATGTTATGTTAAAGATGTTGGGATGACTCGTGCACCTCATTTCTCTTTTGAAGACGTTGTTGAAGCAGGGTATGTTAAAAAAATAAAAGATAATTTATTCACTGATATAATTTTTAGAAAATTTTGTGAATGGATTGAAAATCCAAAAACCTATTCATCAATAAAATCACGTTTTGAAGAAACAAGCTCATACATTAAATTACAAAATATTGAAGTATTTAATCAAGCAGAAGAAGTTTATTTACGGTTTGTTGCAAAAACTGGTGATGCAATGGGTATGAATATGATCTCAAAAGCATGTGAGAAAGCAGTACAGTATATCAAAAAGGAATATGAAAAAGCAGAATTTCGAAGTTTAAGCTCAAATTTATGTACTGATAAAAAAGCTGCTGCTATCAATTGGATACAAGGAAGAGGAAAACATGCTTCTGCGAGTGTTGTAATCAAAGCAGAAGTAGTGGAGAAACAACTTCATACAAGTGTTGATCGAATGGTTTCATTATGTCAAGAAAAATGCTCAGAAGGTTCAGCAATGGCAGTAACAATAGGTGGTGGGAATTGTCAGGCGGCAAATATTGTGGCTGCAATGTTTATTGCTACAGGACAAGATGCTGCACAAGTTGTTAGTAGTTCAATGTGTAGAACAAAAATGAAAAAAACCGAAAGTGGTGATTTATATGTTTCGTGTACAATGCAATGCCTTGAAGTTGGTACTGTAGGTGGTGGAACTATTTTGGCGCCTCAAAAAGCAGCATTAAAAGTAAGCTTTATTTATTTCTTTTTTCAATATAAAACATGAATTTTATAGATGTTAAATTGCTGCGGACCACATCCATCAAATCCAGGACAAAATGCATGTCGATTAGCTAAAATTATTTGTTCAACTGTGCTAGCTGGTGAAGTCTCTCTAATGGCAGCCCTTTGTACGGATGATCTTGTCAAAAGTCATTTAAGAATGAATAGGTATATATTTTTTTTTATTTCCTGATATTTATTTAAGCATTGTTTACATCATTTTAGATCTGCTGTCAATGTTCGTGCTGATACAGAACCAAATTTATTAAAACTTAAATCACAACCAGTTGGACAATTTACATCTGTGGCAGAATTACCAGAACTTGAAGCAACAAATTCAAGAAGTGGAAGAAGTCTAATAAAAACTAGTGATCTGTTAAAAGCCGTCGAAGAATCATCACCATGCCTTCAAAAAATGAAAAGAACTAATTGCACTAACATTCTTTAATTATTAATATTGTTGTTATATGTATTTTAACTAACATAGGGAAATGGAATTATTTAGAGATAATAGTAGTGAATATATATTATTGTTTTTTTTAAAGTATTTTTATGGAACTTTATTATTAGGTTAAAAATAAAAATTATATTTATAAAAAAAATAACTGTCGTTTATTTATTTTTCACTATTTTTATTTTGTACCAGGTTTACACCATTTTTGTTGTTTTGGAACATTGGCATATGCTTGTTGGCCTTCACAGCAAACGGGTAATGGCATCTTACAAGATACTGATTGAGTTGGGCATGCGTTAGTACCAGATTTATGAGCAAGTCCAACGCATGATACAGAAGTACATCCAGGATTATTTGTTGCTTGACAGACCTCAAAGAAATGGAATTACAATAGATTTAAAATTATGTATTACATACTCGAGTACATCGTTCAGTTGAACATCCACCACAACACATACACGACCAACTAGACCATTCTCCGCAAGCTGGTGCGGTTGTAGTTGTTTCTGGTGCTTCGGTGGTAGTAGCACAGCCGGCATTATTACATGCAAGAGTTTCAACGGGATCGCCTCTACAAAACGTTTTATTATAAAAACTGGCAAGTAATTATTTTCAAAATTTATGTTCAAAAATATATGTCAACTACAGTATACTCTTGAGATTCGCTTACCCACAAGATAATCCTTCAACAATACAGCCAGCTAAAATTGGATTTGGCATACAAAGTCTTAAACGGGCTTGATTGCAGGCACCGGTGCAAGTAGTACAATTTCCAGACCACATTGACCATTCTGCCCAAGCCCCAGATGCCGAAGTTGGACAAAGTGGAGCAATTGCTTCCGATGTTGAAATCAGTGAAAATATTAAACAAAATCCAACAAGCCCCGCTGACATTTTTGTATTATTTTTTTTTCCTATATTCATTAAATATTTCCTATTCATTTTATATTTAAGCAATTTCAAAAAGGGGTGGAGTAACATCATTAAAATTACATTGTTTGATTAGCTTTTTCCGGTATAAAACATGGCAATTTTGAAAACTGGGAACAAATTGCTTCTTTATAAACAAGCATGAACATTTGTTTTAAAATAGAGAGAGAAATGCATGAATTCGTTTTCAATCATAAAGGAAAAAAGAGGAAGAGTTTAATGAAGAACAAAGGTTATGCTTTAGAATTTATTTTTGAAGTAAACAAAAAGGATAGGTTTCAATACACAATTTTTAATGTTTTAATTACTCGGGTTTCTTTTTTATAAAAATTTGCTGCAATAAAAATGAACAAATATGGAATTGAGTTATTTAAGGAAGTTCTTGTAATGTTTTAACATTCATCTTTGTAAACAATGCTTTTTAATATACATGGTTAAGAGTTACTAATGATTTAAAAGTTTCAAATCCATTGCTTTGGGAAGACAGGTGGATTTACAAAATGGCAAAAAGATGATCCAAAATTGAAAGATACAGTACATAATGATGGAGCAATGTGGAATCCATGGATTGTATTCTGCTGTTCTGAAATGCCATATATTTGTAGAATTATAAAGCCAACAACTCCATGTGAATGTAATAAAATAACAACAACTACAAAACCGTTACTTCCAACTATGTTCAAGCCTCCAACTGTGCCACTAAATCACCAATACCAACAGCAACGACAGCCTGTGATCCAGCAGTAATAACTATCAATAGCTACAGTAGCTCCACATCCCATTACAACATAATCTCCTGACGCACAACCTCAACCAACTGCTGCAGCTTTACCCCCTCCAAATGTTCCACCAAAAGTATAAGGCTTTGGTTCTTTTATCTATCAAACATTTATTAAAAATATAAAAATTGTAAATAAACAAAAGCTTTGAGACAGATACAAACAAAATACAAAAGTTAAATCGCGTTTTATTGATTGATTCATTTTACATACAGTATATCAGATTTACATGTACAATATAAGACAATACAAAGTTAAAGATATGATGTTACAATGTTGATTAAAATATATACCTTATCGTGTACTCCACCTTCTCAATGTTGTTGGATCATGATCAGAACCAATTAGATGAATTTTTTCTTCAGCAATAATTTTCACATTCGTTGTTGTTGGATTATTTCTGCTATTATCTTTGACCAAAATTCCTTTTAATGGTGGAACATGAAGAGATTTTTCAATTGCTTCTTTTCCTTTTGCAGCAATAACAGCGATATCGGATGCATTAAATATTAACATTGATTCATTTGCAGTTATTTCATCAACATCATCTTCTTCTTCTGGTGAAAATTCATCACGAATATTTCCAATAATACCATTCAATTCAAATAGACCACCATGTCGATGATTCTTTTTAGAAAATTTGAAAAAAGTTGTCTTAATTTCTTTCACTATAAATGGTCGAAGTTCAATAAATTTTTCATAAAGTTGATAGACAATTGTTTTTAGATATATTCTTTCACGTTTATCTTTGCTATCAAATAATGCCAATAGCTGAAAGAGATAAACATGTGTTAAAAATCAATCAATAATTAGATAGTCACAAACCCGAGTAATAAAATCTTGATCAATATAGAGCTTTGCAATAGCGACATCAAAATTTGGTGATAGCATCAATTGTGAAAAAAATACATAAACAAATTGTAAATGCAGCAAGTCATCATCTTGTAATCCTTCAGATTGATTTTCTGATAATGGAGATGTTAGAGATCGAAGGAGATTGCTTGAAATCATTCGTATTGCTTCAGGATACATTTCTTCAGTTATAACATTGGTATGATTTGTAAAATAATTGGTTACTTTAGACAATGTTGTACATATTTCTGGTATAACATTCAATAAATCATCTGAAAGACGTGGGAAATAACATCGACGAAGTGAATCAATAACAGCTGAATTCATTGCTACTGTAAAAAAAACAAATATTAAAGCACTTGAAAAAAATTAATATAAAAATATTAACACGGAAAAAAAGTAGCGTTAAAACTTTGACTGAAAATGTTTAGAACCTTTTTGAAAAAAAAGAAGGAAAAGAAGCGTGTTTTTTCAATGCTAAAAAAGGCGACTGACTCTTTCTTTCTCTTTCTCGAATCAAGAGAGAAAGATCTCGATTGGAGTAAAAAATATTATTGAATTCTTTTTGCCATAATGTTTTGCTACAGCAGGCATACGAAAACTTTTTTTTTAAAAATAAAAACAGATTTTGGTAGTGATACTTAATTTGTTTATCCTGTAATCTTTTAATTTAAATTGACATCAAATACAATGAAACAGGTGGTGTAATCGACATTGAAGCAGATTAAAGCAGCAGCTTTTTTTTATATTTTGTAAAAAAGCATTTAAGCATTTTATTCAAGCTATTTTACTTTTAAAAAACTGTTAATTTTCTTTCTTTTTTTTATCATATTTTTCAAATGATAAGATTCAAAAAAAGCGAGTTGAGAAACATTTTCAATGAAAGTTGTAAAGGTGTTGTGCATTTGCTATCGTACCCAATTATAAACATTAGACACATTTGTTATTAAATAATGCTTTATTATAAAGATACGGAAAACAAATAATAATAAATTAGTTTAAAAATAACATACAATAATAAAAAAGGATTATACAATATTAATAATAGTAATAGTAATGAAGGGAAATAATTATGCTTCACTCCATTCAGAATTGGGAATAGGAATACTTGGAAAAATTAAACGAGCTTGAAATTTTTCAACGGCTTTCTTCCATCGCCAACCAACATCCCGTTTAATAGAACAGTAATTTCGACGAATTAAATATTTTGCTTGCTGAAAGAATACTAAATCCAAATCAACTCAAAGCAAAATAATCATTAAACAAAAGCATGTAAAACTTACAGTACGAGGTTTTGGAGTTTTTGCGATAGGATCATTTTGAAGAAACATATTTACAGCATCTTGCCATTCTCGATCTGCGACCGCTTGTCGGCCTAACTCATCTTCGGTAAGATTGAGACGTGGAAGTGGTGGATGATCATTTGAAGTATTGGATCCAGATGAAGATACTACATTAGAGGATGAATGATTACTTGCAGATTTTCTTAGCCTTGGTTGACTTTGTGTTGTTCCACCTTCTACACCATCGGATGTCTTTAATGAAGTAAGCTTTGATTCTTCTGTTGTAACAAATGATGAAAAACCTGTTGGGTCACTGAACAATGACGATGATCGAGTGGGAACTTCTGTTATCCATTGTGATGATGTTGATTTATCCTGCAAAAGAAATCAGAAATAATAAAATATGTAAGTAACTACAAAACAACAAACTTGACTATCTTGTAGTTGAACAACAATTTCATTCTTTGGAGTAATACCAGGAGATTTTTGAGTTGCATCTGTTGCAACAGCTGTAGCAACACCACCAGAATCTGCAGGCGCTGAAGACTTTGTTTTACCGCGTCGCATTTTTCGTACAGCTTGGCCCATCATTTCAAACTTCTTTTAAAGAATTGTTACATTTTATGTGTGCAAAAAAATATTTTGTATTTCTAATTTGCATAAACTTTACATTTCTTTTTCAACCAAAATTGCTGCAATTGCAATGTAAAGGAATGGAACCGTTTCCGTTGCATTTTTCTACTTGTGCTTCGCCTTTTTTATGATTGCATTTTTTTGTATTTCTTTTTGTATTTAAACGATTGTCGAAAAGCTAATAAATCGGTACCCCCAGGAATCACATCTTGGTTTATAGTGCAAAGTGGATTTACGCGTTGAAAGTGAAAGTCTTAGGATACCGCCTAAGCCAGAAGAAAGTCGACAGTTGGAAAGTATATTTAAGAGCCTGATCAGTGGAGAGCCAGACGCAGTTGGCAGAGAGACAGATTTGGATTTGCATATTGGTGCAGCTGAAGGAAGTATCCGACTTCCACATCTCAGTTAAATAGAAAAGAAGGACTTAGAGCCTCAACCTAGGAGTATCCTACTCCTCCCCCTCATATATATCTTTAACAATAAGGTCTTGTACCTTACAGCAAAAAACTTTTTTCGATTTTTAACCCGTTTAAAGTTTTAAAATGTACATAACTTATTTTTCAAGTTGCAACTTCATCTAACAAAATAAATTCAAAAAGATTCTTTGATTTTGAACATAAAGCACTTGTATGTAGAGATTATCTGTCAGTAATGAATTAATATTGTTTTTCTTATCTTGGACAAATAAATATATTACAAAACCTTTCCACAATTGTAATTATATCGATAAAATTAAAACTGGATTACGGTAATAACGCTATAAACTTGCCATGTATTTTACATTAGTTCTATCAAAGAGCGTACTAATGCCAAACAAATTTAAGTTAAAATTTTTTTTCATTGCCTAATTATGTAGAAATTGGTTGTTTGTTAATCATGGATTCTGACACTCCTGCTTCAAATATACCATCTCCAGAAATAACATTAATTCAGAAAGCTGCTGATATTTGTTTTTCACAAGATTCAAGCACTGAAGTATTAAATGACCAAAACCAACAAAATTCAAATGAAGAATTATTTACGATTGATACTGAAGGAAATGAATACATGTCAATGCCAGAGAAGCTTCTTCCACAACCCTCTTCTCCTTCATGTAATCGATTGATAAAAGGGGATCCAAAAATTGCTGCAAAATATCAATGGCGTCAAGGAAAACAGTTTTGTGATGATGGAAATGATGATGCAGATGATTCAAGCTCAGAATCAGAAGATGAAGACTTTAACAAGTTTGTTGTTGCTATTATTATACAGCTTAATTCTTTTAATTTATAGAATTTTACAAACCAAATACGTTGAAACAGATGAAACTGAAGTAAAGAAACAACAACCTAAAAAAGCAGCAAATAATTTATTATTGGATAAAGAATATTATGAACTGCCAAATTTTGAAGCATTATCTCTTACTTGCTTGGAAAGCTGTGTTATTGAACCATTTGGAAAAGTTTTTCAACATTATGATGCCCTTGGTATTTTACACAGATTCTTTTAAGTCTCTTTAATCAAAAATATTTTTATAGCAATGATTAAAGCTCATCCAAACAAGCCTTATTTGGATATGGATACAATGCTGTTTAATGCTGAAAAAGCTCCAATTGGAAGAATTTATGAACTGTTTGGATTAGTCTGTGATCCATCTTATAATATTTTATTTTCATCTGTTGAAGAAGCTGCAAAGCTTTCAGTTGGTACAGAAATATTTTATGCTCCATGTGCTGATGAAAGTATTACAAAAATTTTGTGTTTGGAAGATCTTAAGAAGTTTGTTTATTCTTGTTTATATAATTCTTTTGTAGTTTTATTTTCTAGCAATAAAAAATGGCATAAAGATGAAGGCTTGGGTGAATCTGATGGCGATGAGGAAGAAGAAGATGAAGAAACTCAATACTACAATAATTTAAAGAAGCAATTGGAAGAATATGAACAGCGAAAAAGAAGAGGAAGAAGTGAATCGATTTCATCCACAAATACTACAAGATCATCATATGGACCTACACAACCAAAGCAACGAAGAGAAAATAATTTTATTCCACGTCCACAAAATTACAATGGCAATAGATATCCGAATGCAACTCCTCGATGGCATGGTCATCAACAACAAACACGTCCATATTATCCAAGTTCAAATCAACAATTCAATGCTAATCCATTTGCTCTTCCACCTCAACCATCATATTATGTTCCACCGAATCTTTTTCATTATCCACCACCAAGAAATATTACTGCTCCACAACTACCGTATCCTCCACATGCTGATCAATAAATTGTTTGTTATTTTGTTGCATATTTTTTGTTGAGTTTTGTTTAAACTTTTTATATAAATTACTTTTATGTTTACGTATATGATTTTTTTCTAACTTCATTATTGCAAAAATAATTATCTCTTTTATTTTTTATTAATATTTTATAATCACATTTATGACGACATTTTCATAGGCAACAAAAGTGAGAGACAAAAAAAAGGATTTGTGAAAAAGACAAATTACAAAAATAAAAAACAAGCAAAAAAGACTTTGTTGCTTGCAAAAATTGAGGCACCTCTAGAAAAAGGCATTATTAACAATTTTTTTTGTAGTTTAAAAAAATATAAAATAATAAAAAACTATTTAAATGACTTTTGGTTTTGTTTAAATTAAAAATATAATAATATTTGACTGAAGTTTTGGAGTTGTTTTTTGAATTGAGTAAATGCAAGGAGTAACAAAAGAAGAAGTATGTGAAATAGAGAAGAAGGAACTGAGCAAATTACATACACAAACAAAAAGTATGGAAAGAATCTCGAAAAAATGATAAAAGGTAATTAATCAATTGTAACGTGCTGCTTGAACATGTTGTTGAGGTTTTCGATCAATATAAAGATATTTGTCAAATTCATGAGGATTTAAATCAGCTGGGTTAAGATCCTGAAAAATTTTGCTTGTTTTAAGTATACTGTATAAGTGGTAATACGGAAATGCATTTGATGGAATTTGTTGAAGAAAAAAGACTACCTTCAAAAAGTAATTTGCGATAATTTTTTCATGCGTCATCCTTGACAATAAATTTTTTTTGCTTACCTGAACGAAAGCAGGATCAATAGGATTATGCGGTTGATTATTAAAATCAACTTCCATAGCATCTGATTGTTGATGATGTTGTTGATATTGTCGATGACCTTGTTGTTGTTGATGCATATCATATCCAGTTGGATGATATGAATTTTGTTGTTGCATTTGTTGCTGTTGTTGATTACCGTATAGCGCTTGTTGAGGTGGCAGCAATCCCTGTAATAGAAAAAAGACTATAAAACACAAAAGTTTTTTACAATTATCTTACATCTCGGCAAAGCTGTTGTTGTCGTTCTAGCATATTATATCTTTCCATTCTTAGCCGATCTACTGCTGAATAATCTTGTGGTTGTTGCTGTTGGAAATTTTGTTGCTGCTGTTGTTGTTGTAAGTAATATTGTTGTTGAGGATGTTGTGGAACACTATGTGACATCATTGCACGATCTTTTAAATTTTCTTGCATTTCTTTTGCTGTAAATTTAAGATCGTTTAATAAATGTTTCATAAAAGAATATTTGTCTTACGTATTCTTGGATCATTCCATGTTGTAGTTTTATCTATATGATTAATAAAATATGCTCGATTTACTTGTGGCTCATATGACTTTGACCATCCTTTTGGTAGTGGTCCTAAGCCATCATCTGGATCATCACTGCTACATGCAACTGGTGAAGTCATTCCCATTGCCTGAGGGCTTGTACCAGCAACGGTAGACATCTGAGCGATTGTCATAGGATCTAATGAATGACTTTTTGCATGCCAATAATTTCCTCCTTGTTGTTGCTGATGATGGGCAGCTTGCATTTTTGTTGAACTAAAACATTACAATTTTAGTTTTGTGTTTCTTTTTAATCTTTAAACTAACTCATTAGGATAATACCCGTGTTGCATTTGATGATGTGAATATCCGCCTCCAGGTGCACCTGTCATCATATGATTATTATCAAATGCTTCTTGTTTAATTGCAAGATTATTATGATTTACTGCTTCTAAATCTAATGATTTAGATGTTCCATGACATGGCTGCATTGGTGCCGAAAGTTCTGGGGATTGCATTGTTGGGGCAGCAATATTATACGCGGAACCGGTATTACTAAGACTTCCATGCATATCTGGTGAAGTTGCTGCTACAGTATTCAATGATCGACTATATCCATGTGCAACTGGTAAACCTGGAACCATTCGTGAACTTGATGCTTGTTGATGCTCCATTGCACTGTAACTTGTTAATGCTGGTGCACTTCCCTATAAAACAGCTTATTTGCATACAAGTTTTTGCTGAATTTAAAATTACCTGTCGAAAATGTGATACTGTAGAATTTGGTGTATTATAAGGATGAAAGCCATTTACAGTATTTGCAGAATTTGATGAGGGGGATAATGTTGCTCTTCCAGAGCTTCCAAATCCATCATCACTACTTCCCTGCGGGGAATGACCAACTGAAGAGCCACGAGATTTTGTTGGTCGCTTTGAAATCGAGGCTGGAAGTTTTCCGTTTCTTTGGTAATGTCCTTCTTTATTTTTCTGTTCAACGCCAGCTCGAATCAAATCATTAATAGATTTAAAGGGATCTTCAACACATGTATTAATCTGAATTTTTTTATTTTCCACACGTTTGGACGCCATAACGCTTTTATTTTGTCGTCCTGAAAAATTTTTATTATATTTTTGTAACAAGCAGGAGAGGAAAAAGAAAAACAGCGATGATTCTCGAAAATTAAAAAAAGAAATGATAATCCACGAGCTTCTAAAATCATAGTTTTTGGAAGATTATCTAAAGTGCCTTTTTAGTCGTTGGTTGTAGAGAAAAAGAAGTACATGAAAAAACGAAAGGCATTGTAGGAAGGAAAAGAGAATTACGGTAAAATACGTTTCTTTTTTTTGCGAAGAGGAAAGAGGAAGTTGTAATTAAAACAAAAGAAAAACTAATAATTTTTTTAGAGTATTTGTTGGGGCAATTTGCTTTTAAATATACGTGTAATAAAGTTTATTAGAATCTAACACGTAAAAAATATGGGGTAATAGAAATCCATGGCGAAAGATCTTTTGCTTCCAAAGCCTCAATTAAAGAAATTCAGGCGAAGAAAATCAGAATTTGAAATTATATAAGAGAAAAGACAATGACGCGATCAGTTTTCTTTTTCTTTTTCGGCAGGAGAAAAAACAACTTTTTAGAATCAATGAATGAATTTTGTGATTCTGCAAAAACAGGCAGAAAAGAAGCAAACAAGAAAGCAGAAATATTATGACTAATGTAAATGTATTCTTTTTGACCTCAGGCAGCAAGCAACAACATCAGGAGAAAAAACAGTAGCAATATTATATTTTCTCGTTTTGCTTCTTCAAAAATGGAAGAAAAAATTATATTAAAGAATTTTTATTATTAAACATATTTTTTAATAAGCGTATTATTATTTTTTTGGAGCAAAAACCTCGTGATTATTTTTTGATAAAATAAAAACAATAGTACATTTATAAGGAAAAACTGAAAAAGCTAAAGTTTTCGCCACTTGCCACATTACTCGTTATGTAATCATTTTAGGCAAAAACAGTCGAAATCTAACTTTTGTTTCTAAATTTTTCCAAAAGAAACGAAAAAAAATCAAACAGTTAACCTTTTAAAAAAAGAAGAAGAAAGTTTTATCGCCTACGGGCGTTCACTTGAAAATGTTGGAAAAAAACACGCTTTTTATAGCACATTTTATTTTTTCTTCAACTGCAATCTCATCAAATTTGGACATAAAAAAGTTTGATAAGGTGAGAAAATAGAAGATAATAACAAAAGGATTGACGTAAATCATCCCCCTTAAAAATGGAAGAAGAAAGTTGGAAGATCATAAGGGACAAAAAAGAAAGATAGGGAAAACAAAGAAAACCATTGATTTTAAGATTACTGTCATCTTCTTTAAAGTCAACAAATTGCATAATTTTTAAATATATAAAATTAATTTTTAAAAGCAATTAAAGAAAAGGTTTGGGGTAACAAACTTAAGCTTTGAGGAACGATTTTTTTTCTTGTGGCCGCCATCGTCGCCGCAAACTCTCTTTTTCAAAAAATAATCAAAAAAAACACACGCATAAAACGTGAACCAAGACCAGAAGAAGAAAAGGAAAGGGGTAGAAGAAGAAGAAGGAGAAAGGTGGTGGATGGATGATGACTGTCAAAAATTTTCTTTCAATCTTTCAGTTTTTTCTACTGCCTGCGTTAATGATTTGAAAGGAGCAGGGAAAGAGCTTGGATGTGACAGACAACAAAAAAATCAGAACAGTGTCGTTTGTCACAAAAAAAGAAAAACATGGAAAAACACAGGAGAAGTGAAAAAAAAAAGGTGGAAAAGAAAAAGCAAGAGTTTTGAAGGAAACAAAAAACCGATGGGGCGTCAAAAAAATAATATTGCATGTGTTCAAAAAAAGATTTTGGTTATTTTTTTTTAAAACTACCGCGTGTGTCTCTCTTCTTGAAAAAGCAAGCAAAGGCAAAGAAAAAGATTTCAATGAATGAAATGAAGCAACCCCATCGACATCATCGTCATCATCAACGTTACCACCATCAAACATCAGCAATCAGAAAAAGAAAGAAGTAGGGGAGAAAAAAGAGATGAAAGAAAAGAAGTGAATGAAGAGCCATGAATTTTATTTGTTGTTGCCAGCCTGCCTAATAATAAAAGGAGAGAAAGAGGCAAAAAAAGAGATGGGTTTGGTTCAAGTTTTTTTGATTTAATTGTTAAAAATGGAAATTGAAAGCGAACAAGGTTAAACAACCATTTTACAAAGTCTTACTTTACTTTCTTTTTGTGGTCGCAGAAAGTCAAAAATCAGGCGACATCATCAAAAGGAGAGAGACAGAAGACGAGGAAAAAAACTTTTAATCAAAAATTGGGGAGAAAAAGGCAGAAAGGAAAGAAAGATGAAGTGATTTTTCTTTTGCCTTCAAACTTTTTCTTTTTCTGTTGTTAATTGACAGCTGATAATCAAACATGAAAAATGAAAAAAGTGGGAGAGAAAAGTTAAGGAGACGATGGAAAAAAGAAGATCAAAGCACAAAAACAGCAGTGAAAGCTTTGAAAATGTTACAATGTTTGGAAAGTGAAAAAAAAGAGAAAGAAGCAAGCTGTAGTTGTATAACTTTGACATGGCTGAAATTGTCTATGAAAAGTTAAAGGAAAAAGTTAAAAATGATAAAGAATAATTTTAAGATGAGTGATTCATGTTTCTTGGGTAAAAGTGGTCAACTATGACAAGAAGCTTAAATTACTAATACAGATCAAGGATCAAGCAAAAGAATTGTTTTCAAAAAGTTTTAAGCTCTTAAAACTCATCCTCAAGCTGTATAAAAAATATAAAAGTTGTAAGTCCTTTTTAATATATCTACAGTATGCCTTATCAGTTTTCCTTTATTGATAAAACTACAAAGCGGATATTTATGAAAAAAAAGAAGGAAAAGGTTGAAACAAAAATAGTAACATTTTTGAAAAAAAGCCTGCAGGATGACAAAATCTCTCTATCATCTTTCTTCTTATCGTATCATTTTCAGCCAAATTTTTAAGCTTGAGAAAGAAAAAGTAACGGAAGAAGAAAAGATAACACTCTCTTTCTTTTCTCTTTTTTTTGTTTTTAAGCTGCCAGCAACAGCAGTAGCTGGAGAAGTCATCACCCCTTTAGTTCTTTCATTTCTCTAACACTTTTGTTTCGTGGACTTTCCCTTTCAAATCCTAAACAAATGATACTAGAAGATCTCCGGCTTTTCTTTCACTGATTGATCAAACTTTGTAAAACTGAGAGAGAACAGAACAGACAAAAATAAAAGAAAAAAGTGATCAACGAAAAAGAAGCATCAAACAGAAGAGAAAAAAAGTTATTATTAATACATTTTACAAATTTCATTAAAATCTTTTAAATAAGCTTTTTTTTTGAAAAAGTTAATCTCAAAACTGTTTAAATGGAAGCCAAAGAATAATATATCAGCAGAAGCAAAAAGAAAAGATTTCTATAACAAATTTTGACGTCCTTCTTTTTTTATAATGAAGCTTAAGCTCTTAGAGCAATTTTATTTAAATGGTAAGATACCGTAGATCGTTTCGTTCAAAGTTTTAAGGTCAAAACTTGCAGGGAGGAAAGTGGCTTTTTAGAAGGCTACAAATTGTATGGCATTTTTGTAAAGCTGCTTTTTAAAGGACATTAACACTAAAATTACTTACAATACAATTTGTTTAACCTTTAAAATAAAACATTTTTACAAAAAGAACTATGACGAATAAAGCTTTAAATAGGGCAAAAAACGCGATAATAAATATTTCTTTGATTTAAATAAACGCAGATTTTATTACGGTAATCAAAATAGAACGTTCACATGCATTGTTGCTTAATTATTCGTTTATAAAGCAACATATCGGTACCAACCCATCAAAGGTTTTTTTTGTTCCACAATAAATAGGCGTTTACCATAAAAAACGATCCATTCATTCATTTCTTCGACAACAAAACACTTATTGTTGTTGAACAAGATGCATGTTACAAGAAAGAGTCATTGGGGAAAGAAATAATGATGATGAAGCAAAAAATATTATTATTATTATTACTATTACATAGAAAAATATATATGTATTTTTAGGCGATTTACGTATGCAAGTTTTTTTAGGAATAAACACTCACTAAAAATTTTTTACAGCTTTTTCAACGGCAAAAGTAATAAAGTGATGACCGGAAATTGCCTCTGACTAATAAATTATTATTAACTTTTAAGAACAAGCTAGAAAACGCTCGAGAAAAAAGAAGAAAAGAATTGTTTTATTTTTGATCTTTTCGAGAGAGAGAGAGAAAGAGAGGAAGTTCCTTTGACTGAGATCGATTGATTGCCTAAGGGGATGGAGAGATATATATGAAATAAAAACAGCGTTGACGACGACGACAACAGGTGACTTAACGAAAAACAAATTTGTTGCTTGAAACAAAAAAAAGAAAAGTGAAAAAAAAAGATTTTTAATGAAGAAAGGAAGTAACAAATCTTTGAAAAATGCTTCTTTTTTTGTTGCTTGTTTGAAGGCAATAGTAATAAAGCATATTTTAGGATTTATTACAATTTGTTAGAGTTTCTAAAATGAAAGTTATTTTTGTTGCAAGACAAATACAGAGGCATGTGCAACAACACAGTCTCATTATACCCTAATTGGAATATGCTTTTACATGTGTAACCAAAATAAAATCTAAATTTAAACAAAGTTTAGTTCAAAGCATAAGTGTTGTTACAATAACATATAATCCGTGAACAAAGAATACTGTAAAAACTAACCTACAGTTTCCTTTCTCATTCTAATCTAACATTATTTTTTGTTGTTAATCCTCAGCTTTATATTTATAATCTTTTTCCTTTTTGCCTTTCCTTTTAACTACCGCCCTCAAGCTTATATCCTTTCTTCTACCTTTAATGATAATAACTCCAACCTCCTAAAAACATGTAAAAACAAAAAAGAAAAGTGATGCTAAAAAACTTGAGATCAAAGTTAACAAACATACATTAAAAATGCTTTTAACTATTTTAAACCACATAACTACACTCACTCAACAACACTACTTTTATTTTTACTCTCTAATAAAATCATCATGCGGATTTGCAAGATATCATCCGATTATGATGTCACCTTCATTTTGTGGTGGCTAAAACTTGAAGGTGGATGGATGGGAAATGAAAAAGAGTAAAACAATAAATAAAAAAACCAACTCTTGAACAAAAAAAAATGCTTAAACTTCTTTTTTTCAAGTTTTATAAATTTTACGGATTCTTTTTTGTATTTAAAAAATTCCATTCATTGTTTTCCTTTGAGTTTTTTGCGCGCGGTCAAATATAAAATCACATTGGATGGGATCATCATCATCAAAAAGATTTTTGTTTGTTAAAAAAAGAGGTAAATAAACCACGCAAACTTTTTTTTGTAATCATCATATGTAGTCAGTCGAGTTACCGTAAAGCTTAACGAAAAAAAAACTTCCTACCTATTAAAAAATTAATATTTAATGGAGCCTTCTTAAATGTCCTTTTAGAGAATAGCACGGATTTCAAGTAATTACACGATAGAAATTTTTTGGCACAAAAAAAGAGCATAAAAATTAATCCAACAAAATTAATAAAACTGAAGAAACACCAATAATAAATTTGTCTGAAGAAAAAAGAAAGAAACACTACGACATAGAAGTAGTAGCTGTAATTAATCTAGTGGCAAATTTAGTAACAATTTTTATAAAATGATACAATCTTTTTTTGAAAGAAGAATACTTTTACTGTAGTCTTCTGCTTCAAATAAATGCAAAACTGTTGCATCTTTCAAAAATTATTTATATCAAAAATTTTCTGCTATTTTTAATTTTTGAACGTCAAAAAATTGTATGCCAAAGAGATAATAGATGTAAGAGTATATAAAATGTTGTAAGGTTTCAATGTCGTCGTATTTTAGTCTCTTCAGTTTTTGTTTCTGCTGAATCTGTTGTTGCAATTTTAGATTTCAAAAAATTTTCTTTTGCAATTTTTTGATTCAAAGAATTGAAACTTTTTGATGGAAGAAAAATGGAAGAAAAAAAGAAACGGTTAAACTACACTTTAAAAGCTTCAGGTACAAAAAGAAGTTTGATTGTTTGAAGAAGAAAGAAAGAAGCAAGAAGGATGAATGAATCAAAGTAGAGAAAAAGTGGAAACAAGCGAGCTAGCGTCATCACACTTGCTTTTAAACTGCGTTAAAAATATAACCTCTGTTCTAATACTGTTACTGCCACAATCACAGCTACTATATGTACTTAAGTAAGAACAAAAGAAGACAAAAAAAAGATTAAAAAAGTTTCACAAAAGTTTTTTTGTTTAAGAGATTCTAAAGAGAAGAACACAAAAGTACGGCAATTGTTAAAAAAGAGAAAGAGATAAAATGAATGAACAAAAAAAAGACAATATCATAAGCAGCAGCAGTAACAGCGAAGGAGGCAAAGAAAAAAATTGTGGTGTGATGATAATCTTTTTAAAGCTAAAAAAGATTAAGCGAGGGAGGAATAACAGAGGGTTGATGGAAAAGGAGAGGATAAAGTATTAAGAGGAGCTATTGTTGCTGTTTCTGGTGCTATTATTCCAATATTACCTTATTATTATGATGATATTCTGTAGTTTAAAATGTATTGTTTTGACATAAATAATATTTTTTGGACGTAAATTTTACGGATTATTTTTAAAATACGTCCTTAATAAAGTTCATTAAACATGTCAAACAACTATTATTATTATTAGAAGGCTATGACTATGATGTGACTATTTCATTTTGATAATAATAATCATAATCACTATTACTATTTTGCAACAAATGTTTATTTGTCAACCTATGCGCAAGTACATGATGTGAGTTGTTAATATTAGTGGAAACTACTATTATCATGTAACATTGCATTGACTATCGATACAGTATACTTTGGTGGAATATAATTTTACGACTTAAAAGATATGTATTGAATTTTTTATGTGATTTTAAAAAAAAGAACATGAAAAATGTGGGTGGACAAAAGAGACAACAATAAAATAAAAAAAAAAGTCAAAAGGAAGTGATCGTTGTTGTCGTCGTCAAAGCACACGATTGCTTGCTCTGGATGTTGCGTTGGTGACAAAGAAAAGGGCAAAAACAAATAAAAAAAAACTTTTTTCGAATCAAAAAAGCTTGCATTGTATTTTTTCTTCCTTAAATCAAGTCACACTTTTGTGTAACTTTTTTTCTTGGATTCGAAAAAATCACGTTTGTTCTAAAGGTCAAAGATTTGTTTAAGGAAGGAAAACTAAAGAAAATGCCTCCATTTTAGGATTTCAGTAAAAAACCTTTTTCTAAAAAGTAAACTTTAGATTTTTTTTGCAAAAAAAAGTGCTGCAAGAAAACTAAAACGCTATTCAAAAATGTATTTTGATTGAAAAAACTTTTTAGGTATCAAAGAGAGGCATACTGTAGCGAGCTAATAATCTCTTCAGCAACAGATTACTTTCCAATACCTTTTCAAAGAACAGATCAAAACAAACAAACAAATAAACAAAGAGATTTGTTTTGCATTGACCGTAATTCCCTTCATTTTAACATTTTATTTCTTTTCTGCAAAATAAAAGCTAAATTTTCAAAGATGAACCAAAAGCTTATGAAGAAAGAAGAGAAAAAACCAAAGTCTAATAACAGCACTTGTTGATAAAAGGACAACACCTTCTCAAGCATTTAATCGCTTCCACAAGAGTTAATAATGAACTAATCTTTCTTCAGCAATTTTATTTGTATCTTGTTTTACGGTATTGCAGCAGCAAAAAGGTAGCAGTATTAAACATTGAGTTTTTGTTCTTCAAAGCTTCATAGTGATTAATAAGGGAAAAAGAAAGTTAAAAGGTAAAAAGCTGTTTCCTCAGTTCCGGTGAAGGGGATTACTGCCTTCTGAAATAATAATAATAAACAAGATAAAATGGACTCGTAAAAAAGGGCCATTACTACTGATTGACAAAAATCTTGAATACAATCTTTTTTTCTTACAAAAGTGTTACATTGAAAAAAAAGCGGAAAAGATATAGAAAGCTTACAAAAAAAAGTGCATGTATTTTTGGAAGTGAGAGTTAACACTAATTTCTACTGCTGCTGCTGCTTCAGGATGAAGCCAAAGGGATATTAAGATAATACAAGGGGATAATTGAAGTGGTTATATCTTTTTTTGTGTGTTAAATCTGTTGTATGGAAGGATGAAAAAATAATAATAATAATATCTCGCAAAAAGGATTAGTTCCACCAATTTTTTTAATATCTTGGAACAAAGATAAACCCCAAGATTAATGTTTTTTGTTTTTTTTCTCTCCGCTACCTTCTTTCCTGTCCCCATTTTAGCTAAATCTGAAGAAATCTTTAAAGAAAAAAATATAAAAAAGGGCGCAAAAAATATTAATAACTTTTAAAAAGCCAAGGAAAAAGAACAGACAAAAAACTTTTAATCAGTAGAAAAGGTAGGTCATTTTTTTTTGTTTTAACTGCAGAGGGAAACCAAAAACTTAATTTTATCAAAAAATTTATTAAAAGAAAAATCCTTTTAATTACAAGTGTTTTTAAATTTTATAATTCTCTCTTTCTTCTTTTCTTTTTTTATTATTAAAGACATTTTTTTTCAAAAATAATCTTTTAATTGAAATCCGGCTTAAAAATTTTTATCTTTCGTCTTTTTCTTTTTTCAGCTAAAAATTGAAAGCAGAAAAGAAGGAAACGAGGGAGGTTCTGGTCTGTTGTCTGGGAGGGAGAAGAGGGGGATAAAAGGTTGATGTAAAATGTGATCTCTTTTGTCTTTAAATTAACATTTAAATAAGACAAAAAAAGTACTATTTCTAAACATTTGAGGGGATCAAAATTAATAAAATACAAAGATTTTAATGTTTTCCTTTCATTTACTTTTGTTTTTAAACACTACAGCTCAACTCAGATGCATATGTTTTGGAGCCTTTAATTTAAATATTAATAAAACACTCTAAATTAATCAAAAAAAACATTGGGTTCAATTTTATAGATAAGTTTCAAAATTTTCAGAATAATTATAATTACTTAAAAAATGGAATACTGTAATTGAGCTTTACAACAAAAATATAACCGTAGAAAATTCTGTTACAGGTCTGCACTCAAAAAAAAGCCATAAAAATTAATAAAGCTTCAAAAAAAATGAATAAAGTAGTAAAAAAAGAAATAATATTGATGATCATGATGAAAACATTTAAAAAAAGAAGAGAGAGATAGAGGTGCAAAATGATGGCAGCAGCGGAGACGGCGATGTCGCAGACCGGCGCGAGAAAGGAAAGAATAAAAATGACCTTCGATTTTCTTCTTTCAATGCGCGAAATCATTTCCTTTTTTTCTTTCTTTAAACTTTCTGAGACCCGTTATTAGATTGAATAATCATCATGAAGAAGAAGAAGAAGTACTACAAAGTCAAGTGAGCATGAGAGAGAGAGAGAAAGATCACCTCAAATGATTAAAAACAATGAAATAAAAGAACCCAAAAAGAAATAATTATCAAATCAATTAAAATTTATCGCTTGATTGCAGCAACAGGTCAAAAAATTACTTTTTAAGAAATGTCATTTCTCTCGTTAATGCTTCTGGAAAAAGGATGCGTCTCCTGCCAACTTCAAAAAATAAATGTTAAATGTTACAATTAAAGATTCTGAATCATACTTGCTTCTTCTTCTTTTACTGTTCTTTTTTTGGCCTGTCACAAGCTTTTTTTAGCTGTTGCTTTTTCTCAGTTTTTATTTTTTGTTCTTTTAAAAAGAAGGCAGAAAAAAAGAAAAGGATGTCAACGACGTTGACTTCAGTGTCCATGATTGAAAAAAAAGATAGATACAAAGTTGTTTTTTATTCTTCCAAATGATTCACTGCATTAAAATAGAAAAAAAGAAATAAACCAGCAGTAATTTCAGAAAATGATGCAATGACAGAAAAATGAGATACGGCATTGTCCAGACTTTACGTTAGACGATCTAAGAGATCGAGAGGGTATGCCAAAATCTGATGCTCACCTTAAAAAAAAGAAACAATTTCTGGAGGGGAGATGGATTTTTGAAATACGAATTTTTTTCAGATCTGAACAAATCCTTAACAATGAAGCATGAAGCTAACGTCCAAGTAAAGGAATGACAAAAGAGCTTCTTGTCCACACATGTTTTTTTTGTCTCTGGTTCTACCTATTTTATACCTTTCTTTAATTTGAACACAAATATTTTGCACACATAAAATAAAACTTACCAAATTTAGAATACAAAAAAGGATTCTAAAGAATGCAAAAAATCATCGGGTGAAAAGAAAAATAGTTATGACTCATTTTCTTATCTTGAAAACGAACACAGAAAGAAAGAAAAAACATGGTCATAAAAATATATTCAACAAAAAGAAAGTTGTGCTTGTTAATATTTTTTGTTGCATGGGAGAGAGAATATGTGATGTGTTTTTGATCAATTTTGGTCTTTAAAACATGGAAGACGAAAGAAGAAAAAAGAAAGGTTAACAAAGGGGGAAACGCCTTTTTTTAAAGTTCAAAAAGGATTGGCAAAAAAGAAAGTAAAAGTTGAAGAAATTTGAGGCAACAAAAAAAAAGATTGGATTGATCTTATATTGACTCTTATTTCACGTAAAAGATTTATAAAATGCGCAAAACTCGAAACACAAAAGAGAAAAAAGTTTCAATGAGTCTAAAAGTACAGAAGTTTAAATTTTAGCTGTTGATGCTTTGTGGGACAAAGAAGAATCAGTTTAAGGTAAAAAAGACGGCTTTCAAGAAGTCAATATTTTGTTTAACAATCAAACGTAAAAAGAAAGTCGAAAACGGGGGATGAAGAAGATGATTTTGTTGTTGTTTCTCTCCTTCTTTGGCTCACTATCTGATGAGAAGGTTGCTGCTGCAAAAGTGCAACAAACACTTATTCATTTCCTTTAAAACTGCCACAACAAATTTACAGCGATGACTTTCTTAATGCCACCATCATCACAACAGATAGAAAATGATCAAGTCAAATAAATAAAGAGAAAAAAAGAGAGCTACTTCTTCTTTTTCCATTTTTGGGGTCAACTTTTACTTTTTATTTTTGGTTGAAAGACGCGCAACATCGCCACCGATTTGTTGTTTTTGAAGAAAAAAAGAAAGAAGAAGGTGACACACGTGTCCTTGCTTGCCGCGGCAATAGTAAGTAAAAGTTGAAGAAAATGAACGAGAAGGAAAGAATACCGATAGAGAGAGAAACCCATTTCGATGAAACAACAACAGAGACAAAAACCATTTTAGAAAGCGCAAGCTGGCAGCAAATACACGAAAATCGAACAGGTAAGAAAGGGAAGTCTGTCATCATCTTTGTTTCAGCCGAAAAAAAAGAAGGTGCGTCAGATTTTGTTTTTCAAAGTGATCTATCCTTTTTGGACCGACAAAAAACATTAAAAAAGACCAAAAAAGAACAAATAAATGAATCACAAAGAAAAGAAAAAGATCAATAAAGTTGTCGAACACAAAATTTGCATAAATTTTGTTATTAACAGATGTTCTTGCGATGATCGATCAAAGTTGAACAAAGATAGAAAAAATAATTTAATAATCCAGAATATGAACATTAAATAAAATACAGCAATCCTGAGAGTAGCCATTTTTATAAATCAAATTTAAAAAGTTTGTTTACACAATTTTTCACAACTTTAGGTAAATCAAAGTTAAAAGAGAATGTTTAAGTTTACAAATTTTTCCTTTAAAGACTAAATATAATTTCGTTATTTCTAGTTGAAAAAAGTTTGTTAAATTTGGGTGTGGTTGGCTGAAATTCTGTATTGTCGACAATCAAAAATAAATTTTCCATGGTTTTAAGAACAAAAAAGTTTTACCAAAAATTGCAACAAGAAAAAAACGAACAGAAATAAATAATTGTTTTCTTTTTTAAGGCACCTTATTTCCAATATTGTTTTACTATATTTTCTTATCATGATAACTGCGCAGATGCAAATTTGTGGTTATTAAAATCTGAAAATGTCAAATTAATTTTATGTTAATACTAGGGTAACCTGCCCCTCCGGAGCGGTTACCGATGCTACGTGTTATTGCTTACAATAGAGCTTACTGTCGTTTTTCATGCACCTGAACTCCAAAAATGTTTTGAAAATTTCCGAGTTTCATCGTTATATCAACACCAGACTCCCTTCTATTCCCTTATAAAGCCCAAAAAAGGTGCTTAAATAATTTTAAGATACTTCATTTTTAACTCTACAACATTTCCACTTTTAATCCCCTTTCAAAACTGTTTCGAAATCGTCCAAGATCCCAAAAATGGTCCTAAAAAAGTTCCTCTCTCAGATCCAATATATCGTTATTCAGTTACTCGATTCAATATCCCCAAAAAAGCTCAAACAAATTCACAAATTATTTTATTTTTATGCAAATTTCATCTATCTTTTTATATTTTTTTTTGCGAATGAAGAATAATGGAGTGAAGACGAAAAACTTACACTCTCGATTTATATTTTTCAATTATTAAATTTTGAGAAGCTTTTCTTCCATAAAACAAAAAAATCCATGTATTTGTTAAAAAAAGTGTAAATTGCGGTCTTTTTTTGTTTTTAATGAGAACAGTGTTGTTGAAATTTTTTAAAAAAACTTTTCAGAAGAACAAATGCATTTTGTTGAATATTATTGTGGTTCTTTAGTGCATCAATTTACAGAAAAAGATAATGATTATTATGGAAACTCCATCATAGATGAAAAGGAACACAATTTTGGGTTTTTTAAACAAAAAAAGCATATTTAAGCTTCGTCTTCTTATGTTTCACTGTTACAGTATCACTTGCTTTTTTTAACAACGATTTTTTTATTAAACACAGTATTGTTTAAAATACTTTGACTTCATTTTTAAATGTTTAAGAAAATTACAGTATTACCATTCTAAAAATCATTCTTCATGATAAAAATTAAAACTAATTTTGCAATTTTTGTTTCTTCAACATTTTTGTTTTCAAACATGTTTAATGGTCGGGGATCGTAGATTAGGCCAAAGTTTTGGCAGTTTTTTTCTAACCAAAAATAAGTATGATAAAACGGTTAAAGTCCAAACAAAACTTCTATCTCTATTTTCGCTATTTCGTAATTTTTCTGTTTTTGATTTCATAAGCTAAAAGTTATTGCAAAAAATGTTTTTGCTTTTAAAATCTTTCGTCTATGTATGTTTCTTTAAACAAACTTTTTTTTTGTTACAGTTGGTTTTTTTTGAAGAGCTTTTTTTTAGTATTAAACTTTGAAAGTTGTAATACAAAACTAAAGTTATTGCTTTTTTTGAGCTTTTTCATTTTTTGTAACAAAACATAAGCATGATGAAATAGTCAAAGTGCAGACAAAACTTTTATCCCCACCTTCGCTATTTCATCATCCTTGGTTTTTTGGGCTAAAAGTTATCGCAAAAAACACTTTTGTTTTTAATTTCCTTCGTCTATGTCTATCGTTAAACAAACTTTTAAGCTCCTTCGAAAACTTTTTAGAGCATTTTTGTCAGTTTTGAAAGCTCGATTTCAGTTGCTTCATTTTTTTGGAAAAAGTTTTTTCCTGTTTTAAACTTTGAAAGTCAGAATTAAATCGTTGATTTTTTGTTTTAATCTTCTTTAAATTAATTAAATTTTTTAAAATACTGTTTTTATTAATAATAAGTTTTGATATTTTAGATGGCAACAAAAAATTTTGCTTTCGAAAATGCATCTTTGCAATCAAATAATCAACAAAGCCATGATCCTCAATACAAAAATCTTAATTTAAATCAATTTGTTGGATCAAATACAGAAGCTTCAATGCAATCTAAAAGCAATTCTATTGAAAAACATGAAAAAACTTCTGGTAAAAACTGCTACCGTAGTCTCGCGGAGAAATGTCTTTACTGAAAAAAGCGCATTTTTTTTGCAATATCAAATTCAACGGTGTTGCTTTTATAAATAGTTCTTTTTTGTAAAATTACAAAAAGATTGAACCTATTTTCTCTGAGACTACAGTATCACAAAATGTCTCAGCTTTAACAGATCATAGCAGCTTTTCAACAAAAAATAATTCATGGAATCGTGGTGAAGATAAAAGCTCACAACCATTTCATAATGCAAGCATTTCAAATTCTGAAAAAGATGTTAAGAAACAACAAAAAATGGAAGAAGCACCATTGAATAAAAGCACCCTTTCACTTCATATCGCCGCATATGAAAATTCCATTGAAGTTGCTGGTGCTGCTGATGCTACTGTTGAAGCTGAAGAAGATTTAGTAAATGGAAAATCAAAAAAGGTAAATAGCCGAGAATTTAAAAGAGTACACTATTAATGGTGTTTAAATTGTAGAATAATATTTTCAATAAACTGCAAAACAATCTTAAACAATATTTCGCTGCACCAACAAATTCATTGCAATCATCTGCCACATTCAATTTTGAAACTCCTCGTCAACAACGTGATGTATCAAATGCACCAGAAGTTATGCAATTTAAAGCATCCCAAAAATTGCTTAATCCTAATCAAATCCAACAAACTGCTACAGAATCAGGTAATAATTTAACTTTAAATAAAAGGACATCAATTAACACTTCAAATAAACATTACACTAAATACCTAAAACAAAATTAACCATTTCTCTAACTTGCGCATTATTTTAGTCTTCTTTTTCTCCATTTTAATTCAAAAAAAAACTTTTTAAACTGCCAAAAGGTTTTTAACAAAAAAAGTTGTTTTTTCAACCAAACCAGAAAATGATCAGAAAAAACAACAACAAACAAGACAATAAACAATACAATTTAAAAAAAACTTTGGGTTGATTATTCACGATTGTAGTATTTTCGTATCTCCTTTTTGCTTTTTCATTTTTAAAGAAAACAAAGCTTTACCAGTTGCACTTAAATTTTTTTAAAGAAACTTTTTTTTCTTTTAGATCCATCATCACAAAAGGAACCAGAAATTATAAAGCATTCAACAAATGGTAAAGTTCAATATCTTAGACATAGCAGAGAGCTTTATGACGAGAAAATTGATGATTAATGTTATGAAATTGATCATAATTTTAATTTTGAGATGAACCTTTTCGTAGTATTATCTGGCTTTTAGTCGACGGATGAAATTGCTGAAGCAATGTAGCTGTTATATTTTTTTTCGGCCAAAAACGTTAGTAGCATTAAAGAATCCATGTATAAAAAAGTAAATAGAGCAAACTGCTATGCCTAATTTTGTTCGATGTAGGATTCGAAGCAATAATCAAACGATATGATGGGAAAGCAGGTCTTGAAATAAATAACTGTTATCCATATTATTTTGATACATCTAAAAATCTCTGGAGGTGTCATCATCAACGGGGCAAATATTGCAAAAGCCATCTTAAAGGATCTCGTGATCTAAAAAAGCTAGGTGTTTTCAAAGCTGAACATTCTTGTGGTTTTAAAGGTAATGAAAATATATTGTGTCAGAAGGGATTTCGAGACAATAGTGAAAAACATTTTAGCTCTTAAGAATCGCCTTGAATAGTTTGCACAGTTTTTTTTAATAGAGATACTTTCACATGCCACCAAAAAATCATTGATTGCACAAATGCACTAATATTGGGGTACCTTTTGCCAAAAGCTGCTCCCTTGTGAAAATAAAAAAATCGATTGCAAATCAAACCGACGACGAGGCTTTCTTTACCAAAATGCTCAACATCTTCTTTACCACCAGGGATGTGCGGAACCGATTTTCGTTTACGGAACCGGAACCGGAACGGAAGTCTTTCTTTTTTCCGGAAGCGGAACTTAAAAAATAGGCGGAATTCCGCCATTTACGGAACCGGAACCGGAATTTTTTTGTTTTCACATATTTATAATAATGATATTTTGGGGGCAAAAAATACCTGTCTGAAAAAAGCTGACTAAAAATTTGTTTTTTCAACCAACAAAAGACAAAAGATGTACTTTTCAAAGATAAATTTGCTTAAAAAACCTGAAAAAAAGGCGGAATTCCGCCATTTACGGAACCGGAACCGGAATTCCGCACATCCCTGTTTACCACTGTTGTGATTTTTTAAGCTTTATTAAAAGATTATATAATAACTACAATAAAAAATCAATTAAGGGTAAAAAATGTTAATAACCGACAGAATGATACTGTTTTTTTAATTTTTGTGTTTTTATATGCACAATTTTGTGATTTTCTAAATCACATTTTTAACAGCTTCCTCTTTTGTGCTTCTTCTACAAAAAAATGCGCAGATATGACAGATTGTTGAGTATCTTTGCTTGCAAAATTTGAAGATTTGCGCAAAAGCCTAAATTTATGGATAAAGTGTGTCTGTTTTTAATAGACTCACATGACAGATAAGTTACGTTTTGTGGCACATGATGGAACGCATTTTCAATTCAGTTCATTAGTGAGAAAATCGCAATAAGTATCTTTTCTATTGTCCCCAAAATATACTCGATAAAAAACAATAAATCTAACACTAAAACGTTTTTTTTGATTTTTTATGCTGGTAAATAATGGATAATTTGATTTTAGAAAAGGATCTTACAACTCCAAATGATCATTCAACTTCTCAAATTCAAAATACTGAAACCACTGATGAAGTTGTTCAAGATATTAGTGATGATGATATATATGTTACACCGAAAGAATGTAAGTTTTCACAGTTTTCTATACGGCACGCATTTCAAACAATTTTTGTTTGAATTTTTTTCTGGCCAACCCTCAACCCTTATACAGCGTGCCGTAACGTTTAATCTTAGCTTAAAGTTGATTTATTGAATATCATATTTTAGATTCTGATGTTCAAGAATCTCTTCAATCTGGTCCACATTCATCTGCTATTGATCGTCTTAGCCAAATGGTTGCACAAGTCCAAATGAATAGCGTTTCTGATAATAGCATGTCAAGTAAGTTTAAGGAAATCCGCAAAGTCATAAAATGTCTATTTAACGAGCGTAAATCTTTTTGTAAACATTTAAAGAGCTTAAAACATACAGCTTTTTTCTTTCACTTTAAGTTATGTTTTTGCTGAAAAAAGTAACTTTTTTTGTATGAGCATTTATGACAGAATATATCACGATGATTGTAATATGGTGCTACTGGTTTAAGCTCATTAATTAGGCATTTTAAGATTTCAAGGGTTTAAAAGAGATATTGAGCTAATTGTTTTTACTTTCAGATCAACAACAATCAAATCATTCATTGGGTCCAAATGGTCGTACACGGCATTCAAGCCTTCATCGTAAGTTTAACAAGCTTTTTATTGGACTATTAACGAAGGAAAGAATTACAATCTGAGGAAAAGCATTTTAACCGTCTCTTTTACTTTTTTTGATTTTAACAGTAACCTAAAAAAACCACTTAATTGTTTTTGCTTTGGAATAGCTCAAAAGCAGGGTTGTGCGATATTCTTTTTTGTCAGTCGTGATTTCGATATTCGAGAATCGATATCTATCTTTTCAATTCGATATCCGATATTTTCCTAAAAATTTTTTTATTGATATTTCATTTTTTTAAAACCGCTACTGATATTTCGATATTCTTTTACAACTTTTTTGTAGTTTAAGTCATTTGTTAAATAGATAATTGTTCAAATAACAACAAGAACATTTCACGTTTTTTGTTCTTACTCATGTTAAGCATCCGTGTCTACAACAGTTACATTAGTTTCTATTTTCTTGTTATACTCACTTCTTGGCATCTTTTTATCATTCCATATTTCTCAGAGAGCGATTTACGGCCGCTCACGTAATACGCAACTGTTAATTTTGCAATATCTACTCATGCCTATTTTGTCAACAACTTTTAAATTTTTTTATTGGAGCAAATAGTTACCAAAATACCATGACTAATTCTACAGTATCCATTTTTGGCATTCCTTGCATGCTAAGATTTCTCAAATGGTTGCCGCCACTCATTACGTTATTGTCTCTTTTTTTGAGCCTTCATTGTAACACGACATTTCTGACTCAAACCTTTACTGTTGAATGAGTTTGCTTTCTATCAAATCTCATGCAAATTGTTTTTATTCTCTTTGTTTTTTCATCCACACTCATTTTCATCTTCTTCCATTTTCGCTCACATTTTTTATTCCCAGAAAATTTGTATTAACATTTTCATTCTTTTTTGGTTCTCATATTCAAAGCGCCATACCTTTTTAAAATGGCCACCTCCGGAAGATGTGGTAAAACTTTTCGATATTGCCATTTTTATCTCTACATTTTAATATCAAACCCTCATATTTTTTTCGCACTTGTGACTCCCCGTCACAGACAGATTCTCGACTATACATTTGTGACAAGCGAAACCCCGGCTAAAGCCGGGTTTCGAACATTTCACGGTTTTTATTCTTACTCATATTAAGCATCTATATCCACAACATTTACATTAGTGCCTACTTTCTTTGCTATACTCACTACTTGGCATCTTTAAACTATTGCATCTTTCTCAGAAATAATCCGCAACTATTCCTGTTTAAATACTTGCTCATGCTGTCAATATTAGCTATTTAGTCAACAACTTAAAAACCTTTTTAATGTAATATATCGTTAATAAAAACATAATTGTAGCACATGTTTAACAAAATACCATGACTAATTTTATAATTATCAGTTTTGGCATTCTCAAATCTACTAAAATTTATCAAACCACATTACACGTTACTCGATATTATCTCCTTTACCTACTCTCTATTGTAATATTCTTTCCCGCTTGAACCTTTCCTGCTAATACACTGCTTACAGTGAAACAAAATTTCATGCAAATCATTTTTATTCTCTTTCTTTTTTCATCCACACTCATTTTCATCTTTTTTCATTTTCACTCACGTTTTTTATTCCCTGAAAATTTACATCAATTTTTTCATTCTTTTTTGGATCTCACATTCAAAGCGCCATAACTTTTCAAAATGGCCCACTCCGGAAGATGAGGCTAAATTTCTCATCATTGCCATTTTTGTATCTACATTTTAATACAAAATACTCATACGTTTTTCGTAGATGTAAATCCCCACTCACTAACACCGATTCTCGCCTATACGTTTGTGACAACTGATGAAACTCATTAAAAAGTTGGTTTTTTGCTAAAAAAAATAACAAAAAAATGATCAATGAATCAATATTTTTTATAAAAATTTGATTGCGATACTCTATATTTTTTCTAAAAAGCCGGTATCGATATTTCTAAAAAAACCGATATCAATTTTCGGTATTTTGATATACTTGATATACTGCACAGCCCTGCTTAAAAGCTGTATTAAACTGCTTGTTTTTTTCAAACCAAATTTTACATTGTTAATTCCTTTTTGTTATGAGAATGTAACCTTTTCTATCTGTTTTTATAAAAGCTTAATAGTAATTTTAAGAGTATTCACAGATGTTTATTTTTAGGTCCTCTTCCACCTTGCGATGTATCTTCAATCAATATCTCTCAACCATTAACTTCGACTCCTCGAGTAACAAGAAGATCATCCATATCCTATTTCGTTACAACGAACGGAAGTCCAAAGATGATGCATGAAAAGTTGTTAGAATTTTTTCTCTTTGCTTTAATGATGACCAAAAAAAATTTTAGACATGTATTAACCATTGATCTTGATGAAACTCTTAAAGCTGAACGACCTGGTATCGATAATGCTCCTACAAATGAACAAATTGATAAGAAATCATCAAATATTGTAGCAGCAAATGAAAAGCCACTTATGGATAAAACAATTTCACCATTGAAAAAAGTTTCTAAAGTTAATGAAATGACAGCTTTGGAAGTTTCAAAAAAAATGCTACCACAAGATCTTGAAAGGTATTTTTTCTCTTGTATGCTTACAGTTTTTTAATGAAGAACATTTTTTAGATCAGAATCAACTTTTGATTTTTCCAACAGTTCTTTCCATAATGCTTTGGCTGAAGCAAAATCATCAAACGCTAATTTAAAAGCTCTTGTTGCAGAAGAAAAACGACTTGAAAAAAATAGAAAACTTTTTGAAAAACGGCGGTGGCCGTGGTGGTATTTAAATTTATATATTTATTTTTTAAATAAATGTAAAAATTGAAATAATCTTAAACTTGTTTTATATATTTATATCATCTTTTATTTGAATTGTATTTTTTTTAAATTTTTTTAAATAAATGTAAAAATTGAAATAATATTTGTCATCGGGGGAACGATTCCTCATACTTAATAAAACAGGACAACGAAAAAAATGGAACTGTTTACAGTAAAAATACATGCTTTTAATGTTCTGCCCGAAATTCAATTTTTTGCTAGATCATAAACCTATGTTCTTTTAACATTTATAATTTTGTGGGCTACGTCATGTGCTTATCACAATTTGCTGTACTAAAACTTATTCCCTACATTTGGGGTTAGTTGCCAAGAGATCTTGTAACTATCGGATAAATTAAAATTTTAAAGCACATAAAAATTTAAATCCATATAATTTAATAGTAATACAGTATCTTTAAAAGATCTGCAACATTGATACATTCAAATTCAATGTTATTGTTTTTGGAAAAATGCGGCACCTTGTTTCGAGTCGCATCGTGCACATCGCTAGGCAATAATGCTCTTGTTGTACAGTATATTTTTATAGACGTATAAATTTATTTTTGTAAAATAAACAATAAAAATTTTTTGAGCAAAAAGACAGTACGCGTAAACAACAAAAAACATTCTGTTTAAAAAAAAAAGTTTTTTTCATTTGATTGATTAAAAGTTTAACAGCTTCATTTTGATTTGATTGAGCAGCCAAAAAGAGTGGAGTTTGTTGCTAAAATAAAAAAATTTTGGTAATACAAAAATTTTAATTGTTAATTGTACTTACATGAGCATCATGAGCAGAAACAGCTGCCCCTATGCCAATCAGCAGTTGCAAAATATGAAGTAAATTACACGCAGCATCTTCATGAATTGCCATTCTTCCCGTATATCCCAAAGAAGCTTTCTCACCAGTTTTATCGATTTGTGTACTTGGATGTTTCACAAGTAATAAAATATGTGCATCGAAAATCGGTTCAGCAGATGCAGCATGTTGATGCAATTCTGCAAAAATTCGTTCATTTTGAACAGGTGGCGGCTGAGGTTCTTTTTCTCGGAATCTTTTTGGAGCTGGTTCAACGATAGCAAGTAGATCCCAAATTTTGATTCTTTTCACAAAATATCCCGCCAAAACCTTCAGGGCATTGACATGTTTGCTGAAAGGGTAACAAGAAGTTTTTGGACAAAACGTGATAAATAATTATAAAGTTTTTGTAATGACTGTTTCCCTCCGATAACTTAGTTGTAATGCCATAGAAGCACGTAAAACTGATGAAAGGGATTTACTATGATCATTTATCAAATTTTAAGCCAGGGTAACAACGGAAACTGTGAGGGTAACAAGAATGTTTTGGCCCAAAAGTGATAAATAATTTTTTAGTTTCTGTAATGACTGTTACCCTGACTTAAAATTTAAGAAATGATCATAGTAAATCAGTTTCATCAGTTTTACGTGCTTCTATGGCATTACAGTAAAGTTATCGCAGGGAAACAGTCATTACAAAAACTAAAAAATTATTTATCACTTTTGGGCCAAAACATTCTTGTTACCCTCACAGTTTCCGTTGTTACCCTGGCTTAAAATTTGATAAATGATCATAGTAAATCCCTTTCATCAGTTTTACGTGCTTCTATGGCATTACAACTAAGTTATCGGAGGGAAACAGTCATTACAAAAACTAAAAAATTATTTATCATTTTTTGTTAAAAAACTTCTTGTTATCCTTACAGATTCTGTTGTTACCCTGGCTAAAAATTTAAGAAATGATCATAGTAAATCAGTCTCATCAATTATACATGCTTCTATGGCATTACAATAAAGTTATCGCAGGGTTACAGTCATAGGAGTCCTATGATCCACCCTTTCCTTTTTTTTTAGAAAAAGTATCAAAGAGCCCGCTCCCTTTAAAACTCCATTTTACAACATTTTACGAACTGTTTTATTTGTGGATTTGGTGGTTTATGGATTGGTAAGTTTTATAATACATAGAGTGCTCAATGTATCCTTGCAGTCGAAAAATCGCGAGTTTTGGGTTTTGATGACTCCTACAATCAGAGAAGATTTATAAGCTAGTTGGAGAACTTTTGCGCATAAATTACTGGCTTGATATTTATTTACAATTATTATTTATATTCATTTTCAGATGCTTCTACAAAACAGAATACCGCTACTTTTTATGGATTTCTTTAAAAACAATACATATATGGGCTCTATCACTCTAATCTCACTCGGATATTTCTCTGCAATGCAATTCTATGGCCATTTAATGATGTCTTTTAATCGATTTACAATATTTTGGTTCCCACTTAAACATGACAAAATTTGGTATTATCAATGGTACACGGCTGCAATGTTTGTGCTGCCTTTCTTTCAAATTTGTTACAGACTAACCGAGCCTGTAATCTTTATTTTTGGTACCACTGAAAATAGTGTTGATGTAACTTTGGTGAATAAAGAGCTAATGCGAATAGTATATTTTACATCTGCAACAGTTTATTCAGCAACAACATTTTTGGCTGCAATATTTAATGTTTTATATTTGATTAAATATTATTTTAATAAACATTCTTCGACAGTACGAGAAAAATCGCTGTTTTGTGAGTTTCTAAAGAAAGCAGGATTTTTTTCAATTTTTTTATTGCCTCTTTAGTTTTGACATGCTTGGTTTTTGTAACACAAGTGATTCGTTTGGCATATAATTTCTCAAGGCCTTTATTTGCGTCAAATGAAACAATGACAGCGTTGCTAATTTTTATGCTCCCAGTTATTAGTGATATTTTTGCATGGGTTGGAAGTTTTTCTATTTTTGTTAAGGTATGAAATCTATCTTAAATTTATTTAATAATAAAATATTGCATTTCAGTCCTATGACGAGAAAAGAATATATCAATTTTTATCTATGTAAAAATGATACAAAAACAAAAATATTTCATTCTACTAAAATTGGAACTACCGCTGTAACATTGTATTAATATCTCTAAAGGAGTAAATAAGAACCTTTTTAAGTCTTATTTACTTCTTTACAAAAAGAAATGATCGAGTTTTCTGAAAAAATTTATGAAATGCAATAAAAATAACAACATTTTTTTAAAAAATTTATGCAAATGGTACAATGTAAACAGACAAAAAAACATACAAGTAAGCGATATAGCGTATAATAATATCCTTTTCTTTATTTAACTTTGAATTTTTTTTTCCGAGGCTCCCAAGTCTGTTCATTCTTACCACATTTGAGCTACCATCTTCATTTTCAACAACTCCGGCAGATACAAAATGCTTACATTCATTACATCTAATTAAGCCAGATTTAATTTGATAATACAGAAAAACAAAGTTTTTCTTTTCAGAAGTTAAAATAATCAAATTTTTATATTTTTCACCATTAATACCATTACGAAATCCAAAAATAGCACTTACAAAGGACCGTTCTGAGATGTCATCTATGGATTTCTTCGAAAATAGCCGAGATCAACAGCTCATAGTAAGGGATGAAAACCCCCACAGTACTAGCTGCCCGTTCCCCATTTCAGGAAATTAGTAGCATTTGGCTATTACACTATAAGTAACAGACGATGAACGTCTAAGTATAGAAATTACGTTTGTGATGATTTTTGATGGTTGTAAACGCTTGGAATATGATAAATTATTTATAAAATATTATGTTTTGGCATATCCAACCATCTAAAATTATCACAAGCGTAATTTACTTACTATGACTTTCATCGCCTGCTACTTACAGTGTAATAGCAAAATGCTACTAAAATCGTAAAATGACGAACGGGCATCTAGTACTTGGGGGTTTTTTATCCCTTACTATGAGCTGTCGATCCCCGCTATTTTTGAAAAAAATTCATAGATGACATCTCGTAACGGTCCCTTGTTAAAATAATTTTTGGTTTAGAATAAACAAAATTTTGGGATCATATTTTCGAGGTTTACATACGTGTTTTTTGCAATGAGTTTATCATCTGCATTTGCAACAACTTTTGCCGAGACACTTTGTTTTTTACTGTTGCATCGGTTACATATATACGACTCGTTACTTTATAAGCAATAACGAGTCGATTTTGCTTACTGGGTTAGCTTAAATACAGAATCTTTCTTTTCTGAAGTAAAAACAATCAAATATCTATTTTTCTTGTCATTCTGTCCATCATGAAATACAAACACATCATTTTACGTAATTTCTGAACCTGCTGGAACATGTTCTCGATGGTGACAAACAAGTTCTTGATTGTCGCATTCAACATATTTTTGACCAGCATTATTTTCACAAATTCTTGCACTAATACTTTTTCCCATTTTCCATTTGAACAAAAAGTGATAATTAATTTTTTTATAATTAAAATGACTGTTACCCTGCGATAACTTTGTTGTAATGCCATAGAAGCATGTATAATTGAAGAAACTGATTTACTATGATCAGGGTAACAACAGAAACTGTCCAGTAATGCTGTTAAAAATACTTCTCTGTATTTTACCAAAGAGGGAATATCTTTGTCATCATCGAATTGTGTGAATTGATACCATTGATCATCTGTAGGATCAGTATAATTATAATACAGAATGACACTATCTTCTGCTCTTTTTCGGTCATCATATAAATATTCTTGGCATGATTCAGCAGCATATATATCGTTATCGTTTCCAATAGTACAAGTAATTTATGCAACAGCATTTTTAAGTTGTGTTCCATCGATTGTCTTTACATTATTTATTTTATCTTTCAAATTTTGAAGTTTGAATTTTTGTCCTGGAATAACAGCTGCTTCTTGTAAAGCAAGAGTACTATAAAAATTAGCATTTTGGAGTTTGTTTAAATATTTTTGTGCACCTTCTTTGAGTTGACGTTCAGTATCACTAATTTCATCATCAATGGTGGTTAAAGTTTCCCAAAGACATTTGTACATTCGAACAATGGTATTAGTAGCAGCTAATTGCGTTGACATCTATCTTGCATCGAAAATACGGCGGAATTGATAAACTTTTAAATCTAAGGTTTTCCAGGTTTTACTGAAAATTCCTTTTCTTTTTGAAGCTTTAACACCAAAATAATTTGCAATACCATTAATAGTTTCAGTCAAAAGCTGTTTAAAGTTGAAATCAAAATCATCAACAACTTGGCCTAAAGCATGTTCCATTACAAGTTCTAAACGATGAGCCATGCAGTGAATACTTGTAAATAAAAAGTTTAAAAAATTATCTTGCAACGATAGAATATTATAAAAATAAACACAAACTCAGAAAATTCAAAAAAATTTTTGCAAAAATCAACGTACTATTTGAGAAAAAATTTGCTCATTTTTGAGAAAAAAAAATTTTCTCGCCGTGGGTAGGTGGTTTAACTAACCCCTTCTACACGTATGTCTGACATTCAGTTTTACTATTTTTGTTAATATTCACTAGGGTAGGGTAGAAATAAATTTAATTTTAAACAAAGAATAAAAATTGAATGTATAGTTATAATGATTTTGATTAGAATGATTAAATATAATTATTTTTAAATAAACAAGAAGAAGGCAGTGATAAGAAGCTACCGTTTAGTAAACTAAAAATTTGAACTGACAAATGTTTTGCAACTCTTTAGCTTAGAAAAAGAAAAATGCCCGATTTGTTCAAAAAAAGTGTCCTCGAACAACGCTAACTTTTTTAAATGAAAATTATTATTTTGTAATATATCTGTAAATAAAATATGTGATGGTAATTTCCAACTTCTTTTGCAGAAATAGTTTATTATGTTTTTGTTTAATATATTTATTCCAACAAATTTTTTATTGAAGTATTTATCCATGGAAGAAGTGCATATACTTTTGAATAAACTCCTGAAAATGTTTTAGGTTTTAAAAATACTTTCAACGGTTATTACCTGGAAAACCAGGTTTTGCACATCCAATTCCCCAACTAACAAGACCCTAAAAATTTTACATATAGATTTTTAATTATTGGCAAAATAACACTGTGAAATAAAAACTGCATAATTGTATTTAAGTTTGTCAAGTACTTACCTGAAGTTCCCATATATCTTTTGGTTTATTGTAGCAAACTAAAAATTTATGATTATCAAATTTATGTAAGTAGTGAATGAGAAAAAACGAACCTAATGGGCCACCAGAATCACCTTGACATGAATCAACTTTTCCCATGGAATATCCGGCACAAAACATTGTGTGAAGATGAAGCTTACCATTATAATGCCATGGATTATTACATGAAATTGAAGGAACAATTGGAACATGAATTTCACGTAAAACGCCTGTTCTTCTTCCAGTTTCAGATTCATATCCCCATCCAGTAACAACACACATTTGTCCAGTTGGAGGTGGAATTGTCGGCATGCATACGGTTCCAGCATAATTCATTGGATCACTGATATTTACTGGTGGACTTATTCTGAAAAAAATTGGAAGAGAATTTTTAAAATTTAAGTCTTATTGTTGAGATAAAACGCGAATTATGTAAATATCACAATTTTAAAAGATTATATCTTACCTAAATAATGCAGCATCATATGCACTACTCACAAATGTATGATATAATGGATGTAACGAAATTTTTGTAACAATATGTTCAGTCCCAGAGAAAAGTTTATGTCCACCAACATATGCTCGATAACTTGTTGGAATTTTACTAAAAGTTATACAAACAGAATAAAAGGTATTAAACTAATGCAATATTCTATGATAAGAAGAAACAAACCTTCGAGAAAAGCAATGAGCTGCAGTTAAAACAATTTCAGGATGAATTAATGCAGCACCACAATGATGATGATCTTTAAATGTAAGTTCAACAGTCCATGGCCACGCATGTGGAACTAAAAAGCAATCAATAATTTAATTATTCGTGATGTCATATTAATAACAACTCCTACAATGTCTCAAAAGACTCTTTTCATATCTTATATGATATTGTAATTAAATGACATAAAACAAACCCGTTTCCATTCCACCAACAAGACGATGCCATTGCGGCTAAAATGATAACAATGTAGACAATCGAAAACATTCCCATAAAAATCCACAAACCGTAAAATCAACTCTCTCCATAATCATCATTGATTGGCCACATGATGGATCAATCGATAAATCTCCCAATGCATTTGTTAAATGTTTAATTGTAAGCATATAAATTATAAAACTCCAAAGCATAATTCACCAAAAACACAATTTTTTGAACATCACAAAATGAGAATTTTTCATGCTTCTTCTTTTCCCATCGCTTAATTTTTATTGTCATTTTCGATGCTGAATCAGATTTTTCCCGTTGAATCACAATTCTCTCTTCCTTCCGTCAATGATAAAATAAAACATTTAATTTTGTGTATTCAATGATAAAAAACGAAGCTATCATTAAATTAATGATCAAAGGTGTAAAAAAATTAAACATTTTGCTCAGAGTGTAAAATGCAAAAAAAATGTAAGAAGATTTAAGAAGATAAGTGACTGCGTAAATATTTTGAATACCGTAAATCCTCTAATAGAAGCACAGGGATGGGATTATTGATACAGAGCTTGTTGAACAGCACGAATCAGATATTGATAACGGGATAGTGTCAGATGTCATCCAGATGTAATCGTTGAAGAAAAAAGTTAAATAAATAAATTTTTACCAAAAATAAAAGCATTTTTCAAGATTAAAAATGCAGCCAAATGTTGGTTTGAAAAAAAGAAGCACAGTGCTTCTATTAGAGGATTTACGGTAATCTTCATTTGTCCATTCTTCAGCTTCTCTGACTGGACTATTCAATAAATTAATAAAATTAGTGTGACTGATAAATGCTCATTTTAATATTTAACTCGATGTCTCACAATAACTGAAACAGTGACAAAGTAATGACAATTTGACGCAGGACTCCTTTCAGTTATATAACTGAAATGATATGTTTTAAAAATAAAAAATATTTTTCTTGTTGAAGTTATGCAAATTACATCAGAACGTGAATCCATATTCAAATAATTTTTCATGCACAATTTAAAATCTCGTGTTACTCTTTTTGAATAATTTGAACATTATCTGCTACTTTAATTTATTTATAGATAATATTTAATAAATTTATCCCTAAAGCTAGTACATTAAAAGATATAAGAAGAGAAGAAAGAGAGATATAATTAAATACATTACATACCTCTGAAATATAATATGTTTGAAGATTCAGACAGATCACGGAATCAAAGATGTTCAAATTTGAATCCAATTTGATCAAATTTTTAAAATTGGATTCAAATTTGAACACTTTAAATTTCCATTCAAATCAGTGCCACTTTATTGTACCACATTATTAAAGTTGGAAATAACTTTATCAAAAAACATTAATAAGAGGGATCATAAGTGATTGACAACAGTTTCGTAATATTCTCTCTTACAAAAGTATTGCTGCAAAAACTAAATGAAAATCACGAGCCTAAAAATTGATTCGAAGCAGAAATGTTTTTTACACAGCTATGGCTTAGATTGTATCAGTAAACTTTCGATGAAAGGCAACAAGAAAGGCGGAGTATTGGTCATCGTTTTTCGAAAGACTGTGTTTGTATTTCTTAAAAGCCTAAAAACTTTAATCGACGTAAAAATGTGCATCTGTTTTCCTTTTTTTGCATTTTAAAAATTAGTGGAACTGTTTACTCATTTTTTTGCTAGATCAAAAAAAAATGATTTTTTGAATATTTTATAGCAGTGATAAAAGAAAACTTTGTACTTTACGTTTTTACTGTGAATATGTATACAGAATATCAACCGCGTATATTTGTTGTTCATGATAAAACTGCAATAGAACATTATAAATAAGAACAAAAGAACCACCTATTACAGAACTTTTAATTTAACTTTTATGTATTTTTTGACAAGCTTTGAAAATTAAAAAAGTAACTATGTAATTTTGATGACACCTCGAATAGTTAAAATTCAAAAAATATACACATTTTATAAATCAGTTATTTAAATTAGCATTAACATATACAAATCAATCCATTTTAATTAATATTTTTAAAATTTGAAAACTCATGTTCGCAATACTTTCCATCAAAAAAAGAAACCCGTTTTAAATGAGATGGCGGACGAGGCTCTTTGCTTTTCTTCTAATCTTTCTTTTTCATTTGATGCCACCTATACAAAGTAAAGAAATAGATATTTTTAATATAATACAATAATTTACCCAAATCACCGTCTTCGATATATCAAATATCAGAACGAAATCGGCCATCAGTTAGTGGAAGCTTTGATGAGTCTTCAGGTTTTTCATAACATCATTGCAAAATAGGTAATATTAGAGTACTAGTTTAGTTTGCTTTTAATTTATTAAAAGGCTCTTTTCATAAATGATGAAAACTCTATTACCAGCAAAAAATGTCATTTACGTTTTTTTCTTAATTATATGAGTGTTATTACCGGGAATTTAAAATATTAATTGTAATTTACAACACATGTGTATTAGAAGTTAAGTTTGTCTTTTCATATGCGTTTCTTCCATTAATGCAGTCGTCGTTTATGCAGCAAAAAAGAATATTTAAAAGTAAGAAAATTGTTTCTTTTGAAAAAAAATCAAACATTTAAAAGACAGTGTCACAGCCCCTTGAAAAAGCTTCTTTTCTCCATTGCCTATTTTTTCTAACTTCAAAACAAAAAAAATCATTTGTTCAAAAGTGTCAAAACAACCCAATGCCGCAAAACACATATTTCGTAAAAAACAAATAGAATCTTCAAAATCGTTCCAACATTTCATCATAAGCGACAACGTTTTTCTTTCTTTTTTATTTTTGCTTGCTTTATTGCTTTTTATTCAAAAAAATAAGTGTGCAGAAAATAACGCATGTCTATTACGGCAAGCTCGTATTTTAGAAATGAAAGTTTAGTCTATAGACAACAGCTTGTTTCAAATAACTTTTGAATATTTTAAAGCAGTGATAAGAAAAATGAATATAGTTATAAATATTGTGTTTAATAATACTTGTTTTTATGTACGCTACGCTGATGTAACTTCAAGCATTATTAATAAAGAAAAAAGGATATACAATAACAAAATTTTTAATGAAAAATCTTATATATTTTTGACAAACTTTCAAAATAATTTATTTAATTAAATACCTCGAACACATTAAAGACAAAAATATACACATTTTATTAATCATTATTCACAATTTGAAAGTTCACGTTTTCAATACTTTCTATTAAAATTAAAGAAACCCGGAATGGATCAGCAGGTTTTTCATTTAGCAACATTGCAACATATGTCATATTAGAATACTAGTTTAGTTTACTTTAAATTTAATGGAAAAGCTTTTAAAATGAGTATTGAAGGTCTTTTTCACCTCTTTTTCTTGATTAACGATGATATCAGTATTATTACATGTAATTTTCAGTTTTTTATATAATTCAAAATTTGTGTAATTAAGCCAATATTTTCATATGCGTTTCTTCTGTTGTTGCAATCATCTATGCAACAAAAAACAATATTGCGATAAATTTCATAATCCTGATCAAAAGAGCTTCATTTCTTTTTTCGAGCAAATGTTTTCAAAAAGCATTTGCAAAAAAAACCATAACAAAAAACGAAGATGAAAGAAGAATTCCGCAAAAAAGTAGGCATCTTTCGTAAGAAAAACACATCGAATCTTATTGATCGCTCACAAACGTGATTTTCTCTATTCTTTTTTGATTTATTTTCAAAAAAAAGTGTGCAAAGAATAACGCGTGTCTATGACAAGCACGTATTTGAGAAATGAAAGTTTAATTTGGCTTGTTTAAATAAAATTTTGAATATTTTAAAGTAATGATACGAAAAATAAATGTTGGTAATATGCTGTCAGTATTGTGTTTAATAATTCTAATTTTTATGAATAAAAAAGCTTCTAGAATAAATTCAAGTCAACATTATTAATCAAGACAAAAAAACAAGCTTCTTCAAATTTTTTAATGAAAGATTTATGTTCTCTTTGATACACTTTGAAAATAATTATTTAAAAAATAACCATCTAAGCTACAATTTTAAAGTATCCACCAAACACAATATCTGAAAAGCAACTTTAAAATATTTTAAACATTAGCATTTTCAAGTGGTGCCAAAAAAATAACAAATTTGGAACATTATACAGAATAATATGTTATAACAAGCCACAATGTCTCATTTTTACCTAACATGAATGTAATTTTTTTTTAGAAACGAAGAATGTGGAATGTTTTGCTAGTTTTACCTGCTTATTTGTGCTAGGATTGATCAGAATGGCAAAATTAGTTTTACAGGAGACATGACTTTGTTCTTTTGCCGCTGAAATCATAATAAAGACAAATATTTTCATCTTATTTTGAACACACCTCGAAAATACTGCCCCCCTAAAGGCGCACAAATCTATTAACAAAAGGATTGTGATTTGGTTGTAATCGATTAGCAGGCAAATGTGCTGGCTTTCTTTTAGATTTAATAACAACTATAATGTGACATTTTCAATCACTTGTAAGTGATTCGCTTTTATTTGTCAGCTTATCGCTAAAAAGTGTTTCGTAAGATGGTGCAGGAAAACGATGTTTACATATTTTGCCTATCTTGTTTTTTGTGTTTCTTTCAAAGGCTTTTTTAGACTGCCGAAAAAATCGTCTGCTTTTTTCATTCAGAGTTGTGCACAAATCATTCTTTGGCTGTGTCGCTTTTTTACATCTTCTGCTTTTCTTTTTTTTGCTTTAAATGTTTGTGAATACTTATTTTAACCTATTTAAAATGAATGAAGTTTGAATGAAAAAGTTTAATATTAATTTTTTGATTGCTCTTTAAATATTTTATAGAGTTGCAGCAAAATAAGAAAATGCAACATTAAATATTATAAAAAACAGATTTAAAAAGTGCTGCAATAAGTCAGCAATTATCGTAATCTTTCATATCAATGATCTCTAAAAATTCTAAACAGCAGTACATAACTTTTTCCACATCGTGAAATTAGTGTATTCACATTTTGTTTGACATTTGCGATGAAAACATGTTTCGTAAGTAATGTGTTGCACAACCCTTTCGTAGTTTTAAGACCATTCATAACTGTAATCAACTTCTATCAAAAATTTTTTTGCTTTTAATTTTTTTCCAAAAGTATCACTTTTAATGCACATGGAACTCGGAAACAATTGAGTTAAAAAATGTCAAACAAAAACTGTCACGTTATTATTTAAAAATGATCATATAACTTTGTTGAAAAATATGTATCAATAATTTTGAGTTGGGTTTTGTGAAGCTATCAAAAAAAGAACTAATATAATTATTTATTATTTATTTATTTATTTATATGCATATAGCACTGCCTCACGAAGAGACGAATAAGAAAAATACAAAAATACAACAAAAACAATATAAAAATACAATAAAGTTTGAACAAATAAAGTTTTTGTTTTGGAAATTTTTGAAAAAAAGAAAAAAAGAAATTTATAAAATTTAAATTTAAAAAGATGACAAGAAATTTAGGTAATTTTTTAGAATTTTTTAGAATGATAGGTTGTTGGCACTGGGTGGATAAATGAAGTGGCCAAGGACTACTACGAGCAAGAAGGCAATGAGGACTCATAGGTCGTAGCTTGGTTTAAGTCCACCTCACCACAGTGTTACCCCTGTATAAATATAAATTACCGAAAAAATTTTTTGTCACTTTTTAAGATTATAAAATTGGAATTTTCTTTTTTCTTCTTTTTTTTTGGAAAGTAGCCGAAAAGTACAATAGAAAAAGAAAAATATATACAAAAATAATATATATGAAAAAGTGATTTAAGAAAGATTTACCGGTTGAAATCTGAGTTCACATCCATTTGAAAAAGTTGAAAGATTGACTTTTGTGATATGGTTTTTAAGAGCATCTGTTGTTTTGAGTTGAAGAATTTTTGAGTTCTGTTGCAGCAAAGGTGACATGTAACGGCAAGTTCTTGGAATTGTTGAATAAAAATGATTTGAATTTTGATCCTTTCCAACAATATGATAAGTTCCGCTATCACGGGTTACTGTAGTAGTTTTTTGAATATATTGATTTGAATCAATTGTTGAATTTTGAAGTAATCTAATACCAAAAATAGCATCAGCTTCTAATCTTCTTGTTTCCAAAGTTTGAAGTTTGAGCATTTGACATCTTTCAAAATAATTTGGAATTGATTGATTCTTTTGAACCAATTTTGATTTGCATCTTAAAAATATTCTATGAGTTGCCTTTCTTTGAACGCTTTCAATTAAATCATTTAATCCAGCTTCTTTTGGTGAAAATAACGTTGAACTTGATTCTAATATTGGACGAACATATGAAGTGTATGCTTTGATTAAAATATTTGGATCATTTGTATTTAGAATTTTGAATAATAAATATGATTTTTGTTTTGCTGCTGCGACAATTTTATTGATATGCGCATCCATTGAAAGATCATTTGAAATAATAATACCAAGATCTCGCACTTCATTTTGAGAATTGAGTGTTGTATCATTAATATTATATTCAAAATTTGGATTGTTCTTTCCGAGATGAAATACAATTGTTTTTGATGCTGCTAAATTTAAACCCCATTTCTGACACCAATTATGGATCTTTTGAAGAGCATCCAATAATGGTTGAGGATCAAAATTTTTTGAATCAAAACGGAAACTTAGTTTTGAATCATCGGCAAATAAATCCAATCGAATATTTTCATCATTAATGCAGGCAGGAAGATCAGAAATGTATATTGAAAATAATAAGGGTCCAAGTACAGTACCCTGTGGCACACCAGATGGAACATTTCTTTCACTCGATTTTGAATCCCCAATAGTTACAGAATATGTTCTATTGTTCAAAAAATCTGTAATCCGTTTTAGCAGAAGATCATCGACACCGATTTTTTGAAGTTTTTGAAGCAGCAAATTGTGTGGAACAGAATCAAAGGCTTTTGAAAAATCCAAATAGATAACATCAACGCATTCATTTCTTTCGACTGCTTGGAACCACCATTCACGGCATAAAGCAATTTGGAGAGTAGTTGAACGTTGAGGACGGAACCCATATTGACATTGTGGAATAATATCATTTTTTAGGCAGTGATCAAGCAGTTGTTTGGCGATGATTCTTTCATTGATGCGGCACACTTGACTTGTCATTGAAATTGGACGATAATTGGATGGATCAGAATATGGTGCTTTTTTCGACAAAGGAATAACATAACTTTGACGAAAAACAGCAGGCACCTTTCCCGTGACCAAAAATATTTCAAAAAGAGTTGCTAGAGGTATAGCAATATATAGAAGTGAGTATTACCTAAATAAAACGTGCATTATAGAAACATTATACAATATACACATGATGTATGTATGTACACTAAATTCATTACTTCCTTGTTCCAAATAAGTTGTTGACGATCAGCACTTGCAGTTACTGATATTGTTTTCAATTAAAGCGATAATGATGATGTTTTAAAAGTGTAAAGTATAAAATTTCATTTTTATGTATAATATATTTGCACAAAATTCAATGCAAAGTATTTTATTCGTTAAAATAATGTTTAAAAAAATTATATACAAAAATATAAGAAATAAAATAGAAACAAAAAAAGTGTTAAGCTCATGAATAATATTGATAGGTTTTGGATTTCTTTAAGACAGAAATCTCCAATCCTCACGATTTTACTCTTATTAAAAATAAATTCATTCTCTGTTAATTAAGGTTTTTGCAAATCATTATAGCTGTTAAGAATACGGTATTGAGATACCTTTTTTTGTTATTGCTCACTGTAATTTTGTTTTTTTAATGGCTTTCGGGTTTACTGTAACCTACAAAACATGATAACTTCAAAAACTTCCAACATAAAATAGTAAAAATACTTCACATCAAATGTGTCGTAATATTCTCTTACAAAAGTAGTGCTGCAAAAACTAAATAAAAAATCACGAGCCTAAAAAATTGATTCGAAGCAGAAATGTTTTTTACACAACTATGGCTTAGATTGTATCAGTAAACTTTCGATGAAAGGCAACAAGAAAGGCGGAGTATTGGTCATCGTTTTTCGAAAGGCTGTGTTTGCATTTCCTAAAAGTCCAAAAACTTTAAACGACGTAAAAATGTGCATCTGTTTTCCTTTTTTGCATTTTAAAAATTAGTGGAACTGTTTACTCATTTTTATGCTAGATCAAAACCCTGTGGATTGATTTTTTGAATATTAGTATTAAAGAGAAAATTTTTGCTTTTAAATTTTACTTTTTGACTATGAGTATATTATACTGTATTTTCTTATCCACCTATTCAACTTCAACAAGTGCCAAACATTATAAATAAAGAAAAAACAGGCAATTTCAAAACTTTTAATGAAAATATTTTTTGTATTTTTTGAGAAACTTTGAAAACAATTAATTCAGCTTCGTTGAATAAATAAAATTCAAAAAATTATAAACATTTTATTAATCAGCTAATCAATTATCATTTCGCGTTTACTTTAATAAATATCTTCACAATTTGAAAATTCACGTTTCTAATACTTTCCGTTAAAAATAAATGAACCCGTTTTTATCTGCAGTAAACGATTGAGGCGGTGGATGAGGTTTTGATAGGCCTCTTTGTTTTCCTTCTAATCTTTCTTTTACATTTGATGCCATATCTGTAAAAATGAATATAGAATTATGTTCAATTATAATTAAATAATTTACCCAAATCACCATCTTCAATATATCGAATATCAGAACAAAATCGGCCATCAGTTAGTGGAATCTTTGATGGATCAGCAGGCTTTTCATTTAACATCATTGCAAAATAGGTAGCATCGGAATATACTAGTTTAGTTTGCTTTTAATTTATTGAGAGATCTTTTGTAATAAATGCTGATAAGTTTTTCTTACCAGAGTATCCGCCAAATACGATATTTGATAAACAGTTTTAAAAACATTTTTGTCAATTGTATTTTTTGATAACTTTGAAAACACGTTTTGATGTCACAATAATTTTCATAAAGAAACTTATTAGACGGTAAGCTTCTCTGTTCGTATGCGTGTCTTCTATTATCGCAATCATTTATGCAGCAAAAAAGAATATTAAAAAGTAAGAAAATTGTTTCTTTTGAAAAAAAATCAAACATCTAAAAGACAGTGACACAGCTCCTTGCGATATAACTCTTGTCAAAAAAGCTTCTTTTCTCCATTGCCTATTTTTTCAAGCATAAAAACAAAAAAAAACATTTGCTCAAAAGTGTCAAAACAAACCAAATGCCGCAAAAAATAAACATATGTATTTCGTAAAAAACAAATAGAATCTTCCAAATCGTTCCAACATTTCATCATAAGCGACAGCGTTTTTCTTTCTTTTTTATTTTTGCTTGCTCTTATGTTTTCAAAAAGCATTTGCAAAAAAAACCATAACAAAAAACGAAGATGAAAGACGAATGCCGCAAAAAAGTAAGCATCTTTCGTAAGAAAAACACATGGAATCTTATTGATCGCTCACAAACGTGATTTTCTCTATTCTTTTTTGATTTATTTTCAAAAAAAAGTGTGCAAAGAATAACGCGTGTCTATGACAAGCACGTATTTGAGAAATGAAAGTTTAATTTGGCTTGTTTAAATAAAATTTTGAATATTTTAAAGTAATGATACGAAAAATAAATGTTGGTAATATGCTGTCAGTATTGTGTTTAATAATTCTAATTCTTGTGGAAAATGATTGGAAAAACTGCCATTACTAATCAAAATAAATTAATAAGCTTTTTCAAATTTTTTAAAAGAAAGATTTATGTTCTTTTAGATACACTATGAAAACAAGTAATTAAAAAATAATCTTTTAAGCTACAATTTTAAAGTATTCGTTAAATACTGATATCTAAAAAGCAACTGTAAAATATTTTTTAAAAAACATTTGCATTGTCAAGTGATGTCAAAAAATAACAAATTCGATTCCTTATACAGAACAATATATTATAAAAAACTACAAAGTCTCATTTTTACCTAACATGAATGTAATTTTTTACCCAAAACTGGAAACGAAGAGTGTGGAATTTTTTGCTAGTTTCACCTTCTGATTGGTTCAGAATTAATTTGGTTGGCGTTAATTCTGAACCAATCTTATTTTGAAGACACCTCCAAAATACTGCCCCCTAAATGCGCACAAGACTGTCAACAATTGGATTGTGATTTGGTTTTAATCCATTAGCAGATTAATGTGCTGGCTTGCTTTTTTAACAACAAAAATATGACACCAATATTCTCATTCACTTAGAAACGATTCGCTTTCATTTGTCAGCTTAGCGCTAACAAGTATTTCGTAAGGGGGTGCAGCAAAACGATGAAAGATAGATGTTATATATTTTGTCTATCTTGTTTTTTGTGTTTCTTTCAAAGGCTTCTTTAAACTGCCGACAAAAATCGTCTGCTTTTTTTCAGAGCTTTTCGAAACAAATTATTAATTGATCGCTTTTTTACATCTTCTGTATTTGTTTTTTAGCTTTTAAGCTTTAAATTAATTTTTGAATATTTTAAAAACAGTAATAAAAAAATAATAAAGTTGTGAATATGTTATTATTATTATGTTTATTTAATACTTATTTTAAAGAAAGGGTCTAACTTGGACCATTCATTATTAATCAAGAGAAAATAATAAGAAATCTTAAATTATTTAATGAAAAATTTATGTATTTACTCACACACTTTGTATAACTAATTAATTTTTAAAAAAATTATTAAAAAAACAGCACTCATTTGTCCAAACGCGTTTGGAGGCGGATTTAGTTTGATGTCTATATCTTTTTCATGCATAACTTCTTGCTACAAATCATAAGAAAGAGGTAATATTTTTTTAAGAACTGCAAAATTTTTAAGCTGCAAAGTTAATTTCTGAAAATCATAAACAAAAAAAAGTTGTTTTCAAAATCTTCCAAAATTAGTTTTTCTTGATTATAACCTCTTTTCAAAAGTATCACTTTTATTGCACATGGTACTCGGAAACAATTGAGTAAAAAATTGTCTAACAAGAACTATCACGTCATTATAATGCATTTTGCGAATTCGGCGGCAAAGACAATAGAGATGTGGATGTGAAGGCTTGGATGTCAATATATAATTAATTATTATTATCAGGTATTCCTACTGTATTTCTCTATCCTGAAAGTGAACGTGCTGAAAATGGCATTATAAACAAATACAAAAGAAGTGGCGATTACAAAACTTTTAATCAAAATTTTATGTATTTTTTGACAAATTTTGAAAATAAATTAATTTAAAAATGATCATGTAATTTTGTTGATACATATGTATCAATAATCTTATGAGTTGGTTTTTGTGAAGCTATCAAAAACAATAACAACTATATATAGAATTGAACATTATCTAAATAAAACGTGCATTATAGAAGAATTGTACAATATGCACATGATGTATGTATGTACACTAAATTTATTACTTCCTTGTTCCAAATAAGTTGTTGATGATCAGCACTTGCAGTTACTGATAATGAAGAATACAATGTTGTTTTCAATTAAAGTGATAATGATGATGTTTTAAAAGTGTAAAGTATAAAATTTCATTTTTATGTATAATATATTTGCACAAAATTCAATGCAAAGTATTTTATTCGTTAAAAGAATGTTTAAAAAAATTATATACAAAAATATAAGAAATAAAATAGAAACAAAAAAAGTGTTAAGCTCATGAATAATATTGATAGGTTTTGGATTTCTTTAAGACAGAAATCTCCAAGAGAGAATACAGTAGGAATGCAAAATTTTTAAATTACAAAACAACCCAAAAGAAAAACATCGAGAGATCAATTAAGGAAAAGCACCAATAAAAAATTCTAAATAAAAAAGCTAAAAACATGTTTAATCCATTTTTGATGATGATTTTGATGGTACAACTAATTGAGGGAGCAAGTATGCTTTCATATTGTCATAAAAATAACCAGCAATTTTGGCCATAGGTGCTTCAACTGTTAAATAAAGAATGAAAGCTCCGATATAGCTGATTACAGCAACTCCAGGAAGAACGCATAAAACTTCCCATGGACCCATAGCATCTTGTAAAAGTTGGCAATAATTGAAAAGATATACGACAGGCATATGTAAGAGATAAGCCTATAAAAATAATGTTGTTTTTATTGATTATATTTAAATGGTGTAAAATACTTACTTGGAAAGTGATAGTTGCAAGAACATTAAAGAAAACGAATGAAGAAGCATTGAACCAATAAATTCCATAAAACAGTAACCAAGTAGTACAGAGTGCAAAGATTGAACGGAATGTTGCAGTGTAGAATGTATTGTAAAGAGTATTCCCAGCATCAGGATACCAATATTCTGGTAGAATTCCAAAGATACAAAAGATTCCACCAAAAATTGCAGCAAAATTTAAATATTTGAGAGCGGATTTTGGAATTGATGGAGCTTTTTGTGAATACTGTAACGAAAAGAATCCAGCCAAAAGTCCAATAAGAAATGGGCCACATTTAGTTTGGGGTCGAGAATAGATATCCCAAAGACCATAATAGATTTTTTGAAGTTCAGCTTCGGTTTGTCCAGGGAATGAAATGAATGGAATATCAACATCTGATTTATTGCAGATATCATGAGTCCAGCAGAAATATGCTCGATAGATTGATGATGCTGATACCACTGCTCCGATTAATGCAATTCCAAGCCCAGTGTTATAAAGTAAAACAGCCATAAAAAGTGGTGAAATAATGTAAAGTTGAAAATCAAGGCCGAGATACCATAGATAGCCAAGACAAGTGGGAGTTGATTGCCAATTTGAAGTGAATGTTAAGTGTGATGCCAAGCCTGATGTCCCACAAGTTGAAATCATTGAGTTATAAAATCTTGGCATATATTGTGCCGAAAGTGATGATTGGGCAAGCCATACAAATACAGCAACAGAGGGGAACAAGCGTAGAAATCGTTTAATAATAAATCCAATATAATGTCCCCAGAATGAAGAAGTTTTTTGTTGGGAAGTTCGGTACCATGATCTTGCAGCCAAAAAGCCAGATAAAACCAGGAAGACTTCTACGCCAAGTCCCGAATTTCCAAACAATGGCCCAAAAAATGGATGAGAATGTACAGCAGTTTTGAATGCTAAGGCAGATGGTTGTCTTTCAAGAATATCGATTCTTCCTTCTGATCCAGTATGATTGATCATAACCCATAAAATTGCAACAATTCGAAAATAATCAATACAAGTGAATTTTGAGAGTCGATGCTGGGTTAATTCTTTGTAATTTCTGAAATAATTGAGATTAGTTATAAGACATGAAAACTTTGCATATATAACTTTAAGACACATTGTCTTAACTACAGTGATCAAAGAAAAAATAAAACTTACTGTTTAATAGAAAATGCAGCAGAATATTTTGTATCATAAAATGTTCCAGTAATAATAAGAGCAAGCCATGTACCAATAATTGACCAAATCCCGGTTGTTGCAGTTGAAACACTTCCAACTGCAGCTGTAGCAGAATCATTTACAAAAGCAGCAATAGATTTGATTGTTTGAGTTGGTGAATAGCAAAATGCTTTTGTTGAATAATCATTATTTCGTGGTTGAAGATCCAGTCGAGTTTTGTTATTTGTTAGCATTGAAGTAATTGATGTCGAGACAAGAACGTCTGGTGTCATCATTGAAGAAGGTCTGCAAAAGAATAAAATAATTGAGCGTGCAAATTTAAACGTTTAATATAGAGCAGAAAAGTTAAGTAAAGAACACGAGTAAATGACGTAAATGAATAGAATTATTTGAAACCAAATAAGAATCAAGAAAATACCGTAATCGCATTAAAGGTTTATGTATTAAAGTGATTAAAGATAGAGGGTTACTGTAAAATTAATAGTACATGAAAAAGTTAAAACTTCTTTTTTTCAAAAAATTTATTTTTGTATTAAAAAAAGTAAAGAAATGCACGTGAAATTACATTTCTTTTATATAGAATTATAACTGTGTTGTGATGAATCTGATGATAATAAAATATATAGGCAAAAAAAGAAAAAAGACGGAACTAAAAAAATCAAAGAAAAGCAAAAATGAGAAAAAAGAAGAAGAAAACGGAGGAGAAGATTGAAACTGAAATTCAGCAGGCAGATGATGATGGAGAAAATGGACAAAAGTTGACCGCTTTTTATCAGAAACTTTTGCGCAAATAAATACGTGATATTTTCAAAGTTTTCAAAAATGCTTTAACATTTTGGATGATTAAAAACAAAATACATACGTGACATTTTGAAAATGATGTCTACGTGATTTTTTACTTGTTTGAACGAAATATATATATATGTATTTTATGTATTTGAACACTTCAAAGGGGGAAGGAGAAAAAAAAGGTAAGTAAAACAACAAGAAAGTACACTGATGTTTGTCTCCACCCTATCTATTTGCCCATCTTTGCCCAGATCACATTTTTATAATGTTTTGCAAAAAGAAACTTCAAAATAGATTTATTTATAGTTTTTATCATGATTTCTTTGTTAATCCGTTGTTTAATTACAGGTGACATCAAGGAAAACAAAACAACATTTTACATAGTTTATTTTTACATTTTATTTCAGACAATTAAGTGTATGTCTAAAAAAAGAAGTAAATTTCCATGGATTTTCTTTGTAAAATTTTAATGAGCATTTGAGTAATCTCTTCAATTCCATGTCCATGATTTACGGAAGATCCCAGAAGTTTAAATTCCTTGGTTACGGTGTTACAGATCTTTGATTCCAAAAACTGAAATTTCTAGATTTCTGTTTTTTCAAAATTTCGCAAAAACAATTCTTGATAAAAGTTATATTACATTTTTGAACTTTTCTTTTTTTGGCTAGAATACCGTTTCAAAACTATATTGAAAAAAGATAAAATTGTCTATCGTAAATTTTAAAGAAATCTCCGCTCATTATTTATTTAAAAGACTTTTAATCGAAGAAATATTAATCATTAATATTTTATATCTTTTCTCATGAGACATCATTTCTCTCTTTTTCTCTTTATTAGTCGATCGTCTGACAACTTTTTCGTCCGTCTGATAGATAAAAATGCCACAGCTTTTAAGCAAAAAAAGGGAGGTCAAAATCAAAAGTTCATCGAATGTGTTTTGCAGCCCTTCAAATTGTATGGAAAAATTATGAATCTCAAAACAAAAAACAGCTTTGTAAATTTTCCTAGCAACTTTGCTACAGTATCCTAATAGCTAAAGACACTCAAATCATCCATAGACAAAAAGTAAAACTTTTTTGTTTAGCTTGCATCCATTTTTTATTCTTTTTAGTTTGAGCTGCTGCTGTTATTTTTTTTAACCAAAGCTCGTTCAAACTTTTTCTTTTGCTAATGACCCATATTTTTTTTCTCAGTTAAATTTTTATTTTCACATTTCTCACATACACACAAGATCAAATTTTTTTGCTTTGTATTTTGTGCAAAAAAAAGTGTAAACGATAGAAGGAAAAAAAATGATTGCAGCGACGTCATCACCGACAATAAAAAAAAGGGGTGACACTAATTTAGATACTATATTAATTATTTTTGTTCCGTCCGTATCAAAATAGTGTTCTCTGATTTAAAATTAATGAAGGAAGCCTTAAAAATGCAAAACAATTGTATCGGGTTTTTTGCTCATAATAATGTTTTATTTTTAAATTTTTCAAGTTCGAAGGTCAATAGAATCAAAAGAAAACAAGAAGATGACGCACTATGTTTGAAATTATTACGCATAGATGTATATTTTATTTTAAAAATCATACAACAAAGTTTTCTCTAAAGAAAAAACACATCGTAGATCATAGCCTAAAACCATCTTTGTACAGGTCAAAAACAATGTTTAAAAAGGAAGTGTACAATAAACTTGAACGATGAAATGAAAGAAAGATTTAAGGTATTCATCAAATGATTTGTTTACTTCATAAACTGAAGAAGGAGATTTATGATATTATGATAAATGATCGGAAACACAAAATAATATCTATCCATTCTTATCTGTGAATTACAATTAAAAGTTAAAAGTTAAAACTTTAAATTAAATTTTTTGCAAAAAAGTTAATTTATGACGTGCACTTTATAATCGTTTTAGGCTCTTCTTTTTCGTCTACATTTTGTTGATGTCTGCAATTAAATTTTTGGGGAAAGGTTTCATGGCGCCACTAATAGAATAATAGAAACATTTTTCTTCTATGAACTTTTGCTCTTAACTTTCTTTTTCCATTTTAAAAATTACTTTTTGTTTACATTTTTTTCTTGATTGTTCCGTAACACTTTATTAATGTAGAAGACCAGTGATAGCCATTTTTCATTACATGATTTTCGGTCATTCATAAATTAATTAAAGAAAAAAATTAAAACATTTTTTGTGTTTTTGACGTAACACGCCGATCTTCTTCCTTCTACATTGGCCGATGTCAGAAAATAAAACTATCATCACTTTACTACACCTTTAAATGGAAGTGTTTTAAAATATCTACCGCTCTTCTCTCTCTCTCATTCCTGTCTTAATGTTTTTGTTTTAATAAAAAATATAAAATTGATTTGTGTCTGCAAAAATAAGGAAATTGACTACAAAAAAAAGAATTTCTTGATCACGATCATGCAAAGACAGAAGAAAACAATTAAAGAGAAAGAAAAGGGAGAAAAGTCAGTTCAAAAAATATCGTGGGTTAAAGTTTTTATTCAACGAATAAAATTGTACGTAGTTTTATTTTACAATTAAAAGGGTATCCTTTCATTTGATACGATATTTTTTTGCACTTTTAAACAACAGAAAAAGAAAATTGTATAAAAAATGCTAATGAACGCTTTCAAGAAAAGGCATGTCAAAAAGATGTCAGCAGTGACGCATTCCCTCTCTTTTCTTTCTGTGATGCTGCTGCTGAAATTTTTTTACACTCTCTTCAAAAAGAGGTTTATTATCTTTGAACTTTTGTCTTTTTTCTTTCTTTCAAAATGAAATGCTGCTGCAATTTTGCACGTATTTGTATTTAAAATTGCAAAAAATAAATAATTTTGTTGTTTAAAAGTTTTTTTAAAGAGCAAAAAGTGTATTTTCTCCGTTGTTTGATCTTTAGAGAGATAGATACTGTAGTAATGAAATAGAATTTTTAAAAATGGACAAAAAAGCTTTATGATTACTCAACCTTTCTCTTTAAATATTTTTCTTGAAACAGTTAACATCAAAAACTTGTATACGTATGTTTATATAAAAAGCACAGTCACAATATTTACCACATTTTACACTTTTTGCATGCATGATTTAACCTTTAATTTGCTCGAATACTTATTTTTTGACATTTCTATATCTTCACAATTTACAATCAACCAATCACGTCACGTCATTTTTTGACAACTTGTTAGTGCAATCGTGTGATTAGTAACCTTTTTTCTTATTTGGTTCATTCACCTTTTTTTTAAATGCATTTTATTTTTGCTCTGCCTACTTTTCTTTTTTCTACAGTATCTCAGTTTTCATTAAATGAAAGAAAGAAACTTCCGCATTTTGATACATCAATGATCCGTGCTCTCATTAAATAACTCTTCTCCCATTTTTTAATCATTACCCACTCACATGCATCATATAAATTGTAATTCTACCGAAACAAAACTTCATTTCTTTCATTGATAACCACCCATCATCATTTTGACATCTCTTTCTTCCTTCTTTTTCTAATCAGTTTTCAAAATTAACTTTTTTTATTTCCTTTGTTTACTATCATCATCATCATTGAAAGAAGAAGAAGAATAAACGGGTTGAACCTATTTCGCCTCCCTTCAATCAAATAATTTTTTAGTCGTGTTCTGATCATTTTTTCTTTCGAATATAAAAGAAATGCTTTCAAAAATGGCCTTATTTTTTTCGCCCACTTAAAAATAGCTGAAGAAGAAAAAGAGAGATTCAGAAGAAAGCTAATAAAAAGGAGACACTACTAGTTTTCTGCAGAAGAGAAGAAGAAAAAAAAAGTCGTAAAATAAGAACGCCCTTCAAGAAAGCGCCGATTAAAAGAGCGAAAAAAAGGGTTACGGTAAGAAAATGATGTCGATCAATGAACTGAAAATAAATCTTAATGTTTTTTTTAATTTAATTTTAGAGTGATAGATGATGACAGAAAGAAAAAAAAGTCATAGAAACAAGAAAAGTCACGTACAACAAATGAATAAATAACTTCAACGATGAAGTCCATTTTTTATCATCAGAAATAAAAAAATTAGAATTTATGAAAACAGAAGTTAAATAAACAAAAAGATTTGTTGTAGCTATAATATTAAAAATAATTTCTACTAAATAAAAATGCAATCATTTCTTTGGCTTATAATTATGATCTTCTGATATAAATATAAAAATTCATTGTTTGTTGTTGTTTTTCGCTTGCAAATGCATGAAAGACAAAACTGTTATGTGTGCAAAAATGTCAAAGAAAAGAAATTTAATTGTTTGCAAAAACAGAAACAAAAAAACTAATCGCCTGATTTTTGGCCGGTAATCAGGAGGTCACAGGTTTGAGTCCCGCTTGAAGCGACAGCTTTTTTTTTCGGTTTCCTCTTCTATACACTTCTCTTCTTGTTTAATTTGGATAAAGTTATTTTTTTCTACGACGTTAGCAGTAGATCAGCCAAAAAGAATTATTTATGATTCATTTAATTGGCTTCACTGCAATATCCCCTTTCCTATCCTTAGAATTTTATTTTAGAGAAAATAAAACATACCCAAAATCCGCGATTAACCGATAAGCAATGACTTGCTGAAGATGAACTTGTTGAACCAAAACTCCAATACAAGTTGAACATTTTCGTTGAATGCACATCCTTTGTTTTTTATTCGAAAAAGTTTTATCCCAAAGTTTTCTAAAAAAATTACTTTTTTATTTTTCAAAACTACAGTAAACAAGCCACGACTAATCTCAAAGACCAAAAACTTTAAAATAAAAAGATATCTTTTACTTTTCTATATGCACGAAAGAATTTTAATGTTACGAATATGTACGACACTTTTCTTTTTGCTATACTATAGTTCGTTTAAGAACGCCCAAGATGAAACCAAAAATAGCTACCGTAATCATTTAAATTAAAATATATACAAATGACTCAACAAAATGGGATGGCTTTATCTCTTTTTTAATGCCATCCACATCTTAGCTCGCTTGCCTGCTTGAGTCACACTTTATTTTTCTTGCAAAAATAAAAATGAAATAATAAATTTGCCTTTTTTTAACTTATTTTTTTGCTCTTCTCATTTCATGGAAAATGGAGTCATCAAAAGTATAAAAAAATATTTTTGCACTTGAATTTTTAATCTTTGTACAAATGTTTTTTCTTTGCTTACATTTGTAACAACATTCAATGTAATTTATTCAAAAATATTTGTTTGTACTTTTTCAACGTGTTTTGTAGTTTATTAAAGCTTTCATCTTCTCTTTATGTATTTTGTTTGCTGCTACTTTCTTCTCACGCAATTGATGATGCTGAATTTTTTAAACAACGCTTCAACAACTTTTTTGAAATATTTTAAAAAAGTGAGGGGAGAAAAAAGAAATATTTGTACATTTTTAATGGTGCAAAAAAGAGTCTCTAAAAGTTCATATTCAAAGAGCGGAGGTTAAATTAACGCGAGATACTGTACTTTACTTGTTAAAAACAAATTTTGCAAGGACTTTTTCTCACCCTGTATTAACATTCCATGTGAAAAATAAATAGCACGTGTGAAATAGTAAGTACAAAAATTACTGTAAGATACTTTGAGCGAAAAAATATTATTTTGGAAAAGTGTAAATTTTCATGACGCATACTTTTACAAATTGCTGTGATTTCTAGAGAATTTTATTTTTTTATTAACATCCTTTAAAACGGAATCGACAAGCACTATAAAATAACTGTTAAACACACAAAACCTATTCATTTTGTCAATTACCAAAAATATGTGTATGGCAAATGCCTTCACTGAAAAAAAGTTAGACTTTAGCTAGACAAATTTGGATGGAATGATCATACATACATAAAATGTCTAATTGGTTGTCTGTTTGTAATAAACAAATGTAATTATATTATTCTGGTTTCTCTATTAAAAATTACAATAGAAAGTTGAGATTTTCATTTTAGTTTTCATTATCCTGATGATGCTGTCTTAACGGCAAAACATTGATAAAGTTTTATGTCTCTGCACAACTACTGATTAGTTTCTACTTGTTACTTCAAATATTATGAAACGGTTGCAACACATCCATACCAAATCATTTCGAGATAGTGAGATAAATTAATATCTTATTCGTAAAATAATATATGAAAAACATTTACCAAACAGGCAACTAAAATAAAAATGCTGTACTGAAGGTAACTCAATAACATCGCAAACGAAAGAAATGACGTTGCAACCAAAAAATAGGTTTAGATACTCGAACGCGTATCGGCGAAAAAACATTCAGAGAGCTTTGGTACTAAAATTATGCTATTTTATTGCCAGTTTAAGGCATAACATTTTAATTTTACAAATCTTTGTATCTGCATCACACTTTAGTTTACTAACATGATCCAACATAATTTACTTTAATCACATTACATTCTTTTAATGCTTTATTTTGTATCTTTTTGCTTTACATTAAGAGAATAAAACACATTTCGTTCATTTTAAACCAATTTTTGAACACATAAAAAAATTCATTTCCGACTCTAATCAAATAAATCAAAAATTTTTTGTTGATGTTTTTATCAGCAAAAAAATATGTGGCAAATATAGTGTATTTTGGCAAAAGTCATGTATTCTTTTATTTTTCTCGTTTTGCACTTTAATGTTTCCGCCTTTTTAAAAAAGGGAGTAAAAGAAATGATTTATTTTTTAAAACAAAAAGGTTTTTTAAATTAAAGCAATGATGATAGATTAAAGGAAATAATAACCCGTTGATGAAAGTGATAAAGCAAAAAGAAAAGCTTTTAAACTTCTTCATTTTCCAAAAATTTTGAAACATTAATTTTTGAGTGATTTGTTGTTGAATATGTTTTTGTTGGGGCTGTTGAAGTTTCATAAATGGTGGTACTAAGATAAAAGGCATTACAAGTAAATTGTCCAAAGTACAGTAATTGACTGATTGCTGTAAATGAGAAGTTGTATAATTAATTATGCACTAGACTTAAACAAACCTTCCAAAAAACTCATTAAACTTTCGTTCATTTGTGGAGCAGATTCAAGTGTCCAAACAGCCCGTAAAACATGTGATGGCAAATTGCAGCAAAGATTTAAAGCCGAAATTATCAGAGATCGCATGATCATTGAATTTTTCTTTTTAGAATATTGTTCACGTTTATAACTTATTGATTGCTAAAAAAATAAATGTTTTAGAAATGATTACTGCAGTCCAAATTACAAAGAAGAAAGTCGATGTGCTCATAAACATTTTTTCTAATTTTAACTAAAAATCAAACATTCTGTAAATCAACTTTTTTTGCAGAACGAATGAACAAAAGAAATCGCTCTAATAAATGAATGATTCTCATATTCAGTCTTGTAAGCAACACGTTTATGAGTACTGTGAAATTTGTTTTAAAAAGCGCTTACCCTTGGAAGAGATAAAATAAGACTTATAGGATTTTTATTTTCATTACTGATTAGCAGGGCTTGTCCAGAAGCTGATGAAATGCCATATCTTCGTTCAAAGACAGGAACTTCAATTATATTTGGCCGATAACAATGTGACAAAACAATTCCATCCAACAAGATTCGAATGAATGATGGAATAACATATGCAAATAGAATATCCATTAAATGCCCAGCTTGTGCAGTAACAATATTTGTGCCAGGTGTTTCAATGCAGCTTCTTTCTTCTGGCAAATATGAAACTAGAACCAATATCCATAGCTCCAAAGTACACGATGAAGCAGCAATTATGAGAAGGGCATTTCGGGGTTGCCTCCAAATTGTACGATATTTAAATGGATGAAAGACAGCCGTATATCGAAGTACAGAAAGCATTAACCAACACCAAACTGAATAAGCTGAAGTGGCATGCATAATAAACATATCTATTTTACAAAAGAATGATAGCTTATCAAGATCTTCCAATGTATAAGAATCGGCTGATGAAACTTTCCAATTTACAATCATATGAAAAATTGCTTGAGCAAATTGTGAAATTAAACATATTGAATCACATATTGACATGGCACATAAGGGTAAAGCTGATGAAGTTTCAAAACGATATACATTTATTCTAAAAAAAGAATTTAGCATTTTGAGGGCAAGAAATATATACTGTAAGAACTTGAAAATCAAATTTCAATTCAGAAAATAAAGTATTAGTTTTATTTAATTTGTTGAATACTATTACTGTCGTATACATAAAAAACAGTTTCGATGGGAACAGGCTTTTGATCTTTTTTCGGCATAAGCACGAATATTCCCCTTTAAATACGTTCTTGCATTTAGATTTAAAAAGAAACAAATCAACAGAAGAAAAAGAACTAACCTTGCAATTTTTCGTAACTTTTTTAGAACGTATAAATTCAACGAAACACCAGCAATTGGAACAATGAAATAAAGAGATCGAAAAAAATATTGCCACATTTGGGTCACCCAAGTCTCAAATTTAAAATATGGTGTTTCTGACATTGATGCTATAGTTGCTTCAGATGCTTTTTCGTATACCATTAATTCAGAAGCTGGCAATCCTTGGAAGATGGCTTCCATTTAAAACATCTCTTCTACCTCGGATTTTTACAAGCTTTAATAAAACAGCCTAAAAAAATATAAATCGTTATTTTTAGATGTTTTTTGATATTTCAACGATAAACAAAGAAATGAGCGTAGATTGACTTTATTTGTTTTTTTATCTCACATAAAAAAAGGCATAACAAAATTAAAGAAAAATGAACTCTTGGAAAAAAGTTTTTTATGGTGTTTACATCTTCTTTTTTTTGAAGAACATTGACACCAAAAAAAGATAGATGCAAAAATATTTAATGCAAAAACGACTTCTGCAAAGAAGAAGAGGGGATGGTAATAATAAGAATCACTTTTTTTACAAGTGTAAGAAAAACATTTAAAAATATGTTTAAAACTTTTTAAAATAAGATTTCAAAATGAGTTAGTTTTGAGGAAGACAGTGAACGGCAACAGATAGATGTAAATTTATGAATGAAAGGAAACAAAGCTAACTAAAAAGTGATTAAAAAATTCTGTAAAACATAACTTCCTTGAAAAACAGATTTCTATTCAAATTAGGTTCAGGAATTTATAATAAAAAACTGGGGGTTCGCTTGTGAAAAAAAACAAGCTTTCAAAATAATGGGCTAATGCACGTGAAGATTTCTTGGAAAAAAATAAGCATAAATAAAGTTCTTTCGAATGAAAAGCGTCACCGGAAAAAAAAACAAAGAAAACACAATAGCAAGGAGAAAAAAACGTAAATTAATGAAAAAAAATGTTAGTCTAAAAAATATATTTTAGGGAAGTGTATTACTGGCGATGGCATCCTCCCCCCTTGAGAGGTTACATATATAACACAAGAAAGAAAAAGAAGAAGAGCTTTAAAGAGCATTCCAAGAATAGGAATGAAATATTTTGGACGTGCTTTCTTTTTTATCAACTACAGTTTTATTTTTGGTAATGAGTTAAATCATTCAACTCGAATGTCGGAAGTAGTATATTCAAAACTACAACAATGTTCGAATATACGTGTGTATGCAGGTGATGAACAAAAATAGAGATTGATCAAGTTGGGAATTAAACAAAGTCTGAAGGGATGAAAGAAAGGAAATCATTTTAGTGAGAGAGAGAAAAACAGTATGTTGTTTGAGAAAGAAGTTTTGCGTTGTATCCTTTTATATGCTTTGACAGTAAAAAAACAAAAAAACCAAAGAGACCGAATATGAATTTCTAGAAACTAATTCTGTATTTAAATACTGTTGTTTTCATGTTGCCTTTTATTGTCTACAATAACTAACTATTGTTTCATTTGTAACAATAAAAGTTCAACCTTTATAATACAAATTTAGGGACATATTTGACAACATTATTAATAGGATGTTTACTAGGAACTGGCACAGATAAATTTGTGTGTTGAGTTAGTCAGATGTTAACATTGACACCCCGCTGTTTGAAAAGAAAAAAAAACATAAAATTAGAAACTTTAAATATACATTTTTCCTTTCATAACAAAAAATATATGTATATTATAGCTTGTTAGATGGATGGAGAAAAAAAAACAAGGAAGCGCAACTACAGCAAAGAAGAAAAACAATCTCAGAAGAAGTTAAGGAAAAAATATTTTCATCGAAATGGCACTAATTGAATTTCTTCATCAGAAAAAAAAAGAATTTTAAAGAACAATTGAAAGGAAAAAAATGTAACTGTTTGATTGTAAAAATAATTTATTACCTTTCATTCTTTTGTACCTCCATTTGAAACAATTGAAAAGTTGGTTTTTGAGTTTTAAAGCAAATAAAAATAAGGAAATGGGGAAATGGGTTAAAACTTTTTTGGACTTTGAAATTAGCGATGGTCAAAAGGGGAAAAGTTTTTCATTGTTTTTTAAAAACACAAATACATCAAAAAGCGTAAATATTTAGAAAAATGCGGCCAAAAACGGAAACTTGGTTATTTAAAACAACGTTTTTATTGGCTAAAAGACAACATGTTTTGCGATAATTTTAAGAGCAACAAAAATACTGTGGTTGTAACTACTGTAACACTCCACTAATATTCTTTACAAAAACTAACTGGTGATATCCCATAAGAATTCTTTTCGTCAGCAATGGTTTTGTCAGTTTTTGGCAATCCTTCAAAACATAAAAAGTTTAAACCACAAAAACGTGTCAAACTTTTTTTACTGAAACAAAATAAGAAAGAAAAGTTATACTCCTCCTTTTTCTTATACTTTTAAAAAAACTAATGCTGGCACATCTTCTAAATTTTTCAAGTTGAAGGTTCTCATGGATTTTAAAAAATGGAAGAAACGAAGCTATCACATTTTGAACTAAAGAAAAAAAAGTTGACATTTATTATTTTTGCAGCAGCGGCAAAGTTATAATTGAAAGGCAATAAAAAAAGTGTTGTTTAGGATTTTATTAATCTCGGTAAAAAAGTGTGAAAACAACAAAAACATGATCTATCATCCCCATAAAACTAATACCTAATAATCTTTTCTGTGTGTCACTCTATCTCTCACTTTAACAGATTTGCAGCAGCTCATTTGGGGATATATATTTTTGATAGAAATAAAAACCAGCAGGAGATCGCTTTAAGAGGTTAAAGAGTAGTAAGTAATAGCAGTAAAAAACAAGTTGTATCTTTTAAAAAATGCAAAAAATGCAGCGACTGGAAAAAGTTTGTCATTTTTTGCTGCACTCGAAAAAAAGAAGAGGGGGATGCTTCTACTTTTAGCAAGATAAAAGCGGCATGCCAAAAAAGTTCTTTCTTTTTGTTAAAGTGACGATATATTCTTGAAACGGGCCTTCTTGTGGAGGGGGATAAATCTTGAAATAAAGATGGTGAAGGATAATAATAAAAACCTTCAAAAAGCTAATAGTTAGTTTTAACATAAATTCATTTTGGTTTCATAAATTAAGCATTTAAGACATGTTTTCTGGCAGCTATAAAAAGTTACCGTAATTTTTTTTAAACTCATCATGGAGAATCACCATCGAAGAACACCTCTGCCAGAGTGTTTTACAAACACGCAAAACCAGAATTAATAAAACGAACAAAAAGTATTTTTAGAAGACGTACCAATTTTTAGAAGCCAAGAATGCCGGGAATCGACATGAAAAAATATAATTTTTCTTTCACTTTTTTCAAGGATTTCTTCTTCTTCTCAATTTCCTCTTAAAAGACAGAATATATTTAAATAAATAATAATAATAATTTTTAGAATCCAAAATATTCTTGAATGAAAGAGATGTCATTAGAAGGCAGTGCTTTGGAATCCTTGTTCTTTATTTCATGGTATTAAAAAAACGTTGCATTTCATTATTTCAAAGCAAAGGATTCACACAAATTTCTATTTTGTCAAATTAATTAGAAATGAAACAATTCCAGTAAGCTCTTGCGGAAAATTTTACAAGTTAATTTTATTTCACCCAAAAACGTTTTCAGAAAATTAGTGTCCTCTGAAAACAAAAAACGTCAAGGAAAAATATAATTAATTAAAAATTTTTTTATCAAAAGGAGAGAACATTAGCATAATCAAAGCAGGAAGTAATAAATAATTTGAGATAAAAAATGTTTGTCGTCTGGTAGTATTATTTTTTTTGGGTGGCAAAACCTTTGCTGGAAATTATCTAAGTTTCAAATTACTCATTTTTGTGCTAAAAATAAAAGATTGCTGCTAACATAAATAAGTTACATACCTTTGAAATAGAATATGTTTGAAGATTCAGACGCATCACGGAATTAAAACATACAATGTTCAAATTTGAATCCAATTTGATCAAATTTTTAAAATTGGATTCAAATTAGAGCATTTAAAATTTCCATTCAAATCAATGCCATTTTATTGTACCACATTATTAAAGTTGGAGACAACTTTATCAAAAAAACATTAATAAGAGGGATCATAAGTGATTGTCAACAGTTTCGTAATATTCTCTCTTACAAAAGTATTTCTGCAAAAACTAAATGAAAAATCACGAGCCTAAAAAATTGATGAAATGTTTTTTACACAGCTATGGCTTAGATTGTATCAGTAAACTTTTGATGAAAGGCAAAAAGAAGGCGGAGTATTGGTCATCGTTTTTCGAAAGGCTGTGTTTGTATTTCCTAAAAGCTCAAATCTGCATTCCTTTTTTGCATTTTAAAAATTAGTGGAATTGTTTACTCATTTTTTTGCTAGATCAAAAAAAAAATGATTTTTTGAATATTTTATAGCAGTGATAAAAAAGAAAATTTTTGATTTTATATTTTACTTTTTGACTATGAATATGTCATCAGTATTGTATTATCCAACATATGACTTTGAACAACAAAACCATTATAAATAAAGACAAAAAAACGAGCAATTTCAAAACTTTTAATAAAATTTCTGTGTATTTTTTGACAAACTTTGAAAATAATTAATTCAGTTTCGTTGATACTTTGAATAAACAAAATTCAAAAAATTGTAAATATTTTATTAATCACTTATTCAAATTAGCCTCCACAAGTATACACAGATCCAAATCAATTTATTTTATTTATTTAACAAATATCTTCACAATTTGAAAATTCACGTTTCTAATACTTTCCATTAAATATTTAATTTATTTTTTACATTCGGAAGCAATAAAATGTTTAAAATTCTAGATAATATAATCTCTTGCGTCGGCCATCAGTTGGTGGAAGCTTTGATGGATCAGCAGGCTTTTTATTTAATATCATTGCAAAATATGTCATATTAGAGTACTAGTTTAGTTTGCTTTTAGTTTATTGAAAGATAATTTGTAGCAAATGGTGATAAGTTTTTTAACAGTAAAAAATGTCATTTATGTTTTTGTCTCTGTAATTAATAATTATATGAGCGTTATTACCGGGAATTCAAAATTTTATTTGTAATTTTCAAGACATGTGTATTAGAAGTTAAGTTTGTCTGTTCGTATGCATTCTTCTATTATCGCAATCAGCAAAAAAAACATTATTTAAACGTAAGAAAATTGTCTTTCTTGAAAAAAGTTTAAACATTTAAAAAGCTGTGACACAACTCCTATTCGATGTATTTCATAACAGCTTCAAAATAATCTTCGTTTTACCATTTGTCCAAAACGTCTTTCATTTTTCATTACATTCGACGAAAAAAACAAAGTCAAAACAAAGTCCAAAGATGAAAAACAAATGCCGCAAAAAAATGCATACTTTGTAAAAAACACAACGAATCTTTTATCGTAAGTGTCAGATATTTTCTCTCTCTTTCCTTTTCTTTATTTTTGTTTGCATTTTTCAGAAAAAGTGTAAAAAAATCAGCAAAAAAATTTAACAGTTTTTTAAAATGCGAGAATACAGCACACGCTAAACTTTCTGATTTTTTGCGTTTTAAAAACATAGTCGAATTTTTCGTTGATTTTTTCTCTCCTTTTGCGGGGCCAAAAACCTATGAACCAGGGATGAGAAGCGGCAGAAAAAAAGCCGCCGGCCGCGCCGGCGGCCGAATTTACGGCGGCCGTGCCGGCCGCGCGGCGAAGCATTTGCGGCCTCATAAAGCGAAAAAAAATGCCGCCTTTTTAAAAATACCTGCCGGCCGCGCCGCCGGCCGACCGGCACGCGGACGGCAGCGGCGGCCGCCGGCAGTTCTCATCCCTGCTATGAACTGATTTTTTGAATATTTTGAAGTACAGTAAGAAAAACATTTTTGGTTTTATATTTTACTTTCTCACTATAATTACGTTAGCAGCACTATGTTTTCATACTCAAAAGTAGCTGCAACACCATTATTAATAAAAACATAATAACCAATAGTTACAAAGTCTTTAATAAAAATAATATGTGTTTTTTTGACAAACTTTGAAAATAATAAATTTAATTTAAAAATCAATATGTAACTTTGGGTACTATTCTATTTTAATCCCCTTCCAAACAAGACTTTAAAATATTTTCATTCTTATTTCTCGAGTGAGAAACACCTTTTTCCCAGTTGAAGACAAAAAATTCGCATAAACAACAACATGAAAATCTTAAAGGGGATTAAAGTAGAACAGTACTTTGTTAACACCTTGAATAAGCAAAACCCAAAAATATACACATTCTATTAATCAGTAATTCAAACTAACATTCACATATACTTAAATCCATTTTATTCATTTTAATAAATATCTTCACAATTTGAAAATTTGCGTTTCCAATACTTTCTGTTAAAAATAAATGAACCCGTTTTTATCTACAATAAACAATCAATGTTTTAGACGAGGTTTTGGTTGACCTCTTTGCTTTTTAATTTTATTTATTATTTACAACATATATGCATTACAAGTTAAACTTATCTGTTCGTATGCATTTCTTCTGTTATTGCAATCATTTATGCAGCAAAAAAGAATATTTAAACGTAAGAAAATTGTCCCTTTTGAATAAAAAATCAAACATCAAAAAGACTGTGACACTACCCTTCTTCATATTCCTTGTCAAAAAAAGCTTCATTTCTCCATTGCCTATTTTTTCTGACATCAAAACAAAATCTAAAGATAAAAAACAAATGCCGCAAAAAAGGCTTATAAAAAACATCGTTTCTTTCGAATCATTCAAAACAGAATTTTTCTTTCTTTTTTCTTGCTTTATTGCTTTTTATTCAAAAAAGGTGTGCACAAAAAAGCATGTCTACTACGGCAAAGTTTAGTCTATAGACAACAGCTTGTTCTAAATAACTTTTGAATATTTTAAAGCAGTGATAAGAAAAATGAATATAGTTATGAATATGTTATAAATATTGTGTTTAATAATACTTGTTTTTATGGTTTCGCTACATCAACACCTACCATTAATAATAAAGACAAATAAATATACAATTACAAAACTTTTAATGAGAATTTTTATGTTTTTTGACAAACTTTCAAACTAATTTATTTAATTAAAAATCTCGAACACATCAAAGACAAAAATGTACACATTTTATTAATCAGCTAATCAATTTAGTTGTTTTTTTTTTAATTTTTGAATATTTGAAAGTAGTGAAAAGAAAATAATATAGCTGCGAATATGTTATTATTATTATTATTTAATACAATAATACAATTTTTAAATGATTCTTCTAATTCCAAATTTTGCAAATTCCCCATTATTAATAAAGAAAAAAAAGCAGTCTCAAATGTTTTAATGAAGATGTTATGTATATTTTAACAAACTCTAAAAATAATAATTGTAATGTAGGCTTTGAATTTTTAAAATATTTGTGATGATTGTATCTTCAATAACGTTGAGAAAAGCAACAATTTTCATAAAGATAATTAAGGTAAATGTCAGTATGTAAAAGAGGTGTTGAAAGTACGTGGTTGAAATCAATATTTATTAAACTGAAAAGAAAATCAGCGTTTAAAAAACGTAAAGTATTCAAAGAAACAGAGTGTCAAATAATAATTGTTTAAATATTCGTCATCAGTTTTTTAAATTAAAAAAGGTCAAAATGCTTTAATTTATTTTTAGCATTCAGCAAGGTGTGATAGAAAAACAGAAAGAAATTAATTATTTACTTTTTTAAAATGGTTGCGAGTTTTTTTAATAAGTCACAGTTTTTTTAATTCATATGAATTTTTGTTTATATGAGGTTATACTGTAAATAAACTAATAATTTTATTCAACATGATAAATATATTTTTGAATTCATTTACAACGAAATATTCAAAAATACATAAAAGCAATTTTTATTGGCTACCACGAAAACAAAAAACATTTCTTTATAAAAAATACAAAATGCTGCTGTTTATTTTGTTTTTTCTTTTTACAACATTGCCGAAAGAGAGAAAATATTTCGTCAACGTCTCGGACACTAAGAAACCCCCCTTTTTTAGCAACGATGCCGATCTCAGCGTTCTCCTTGTCTCTTCAATGATCTTAAATAAATCATCAGTTTTTAGTGTGATGAAATTTGTGAAAGCAAAATGAGCACAAAAATAAATGCGATTTTTTTCGAATATTTTTAACGCTATTTATTTGTGCATTAAAGTGTTTCGTCTAAAAATAAATGATGCTTTGAAATATTTAATTTAGTAATGAAATATCTTTAAAGTAATAAAAGGTAACAAATATAAATGTGTAAGAAAATGTTGAAAAAATATTTGGCAGAAGACAGTATTTATTAAAAGGAATAGCAAATAAATTACACAAAGATTTTAAAAAAAAGCTTGTGCAGATGACGGAAAAGAAGCGTCGCGGGTTTGTTGTTTGACAAATTACTGTAAAAGGAACACAAAAAATAAGATTGATTTTTACATGTTTTTTTGTCTTTTTCCAACGCTATCTTATGAAACAGTGTTAAGATGACAAAAAGGCAAATCATTTACTAGTCAATGAGAATTACTGTGTCATGATGTATCACATTTTCTTTGTTCTCATTTTAATTTCGCGATGAGTTGAAAGATGTCCAGTTTTGCATATAAATAATTTTGAGTTTTGTGCTTTCCCAGAAAAATCTTTGTCGCTTACAAGGGAGGTACCAGAGATGATTTGGGCTTTTGGCAACCAAATGTAGCCTAAAGGGTTCATAGGGGTCTAAAAACATCCCAGAAAAATTATTACGTGCTACTACCGGCGTTACGCCGTTTTATCGGCGTTTAAAGTTTGAAAAAAAACGATGTTGTTTTATCTGATGCATTTCTTGCAACCATGTCATCAAGCCTCTGTGGCGCAACGGTCTTGATGTAGGCGTTTGGCTCGAGTGAAATCGGGTTCGATGCCCAGTCCGGGCAAATCTTTTTTTTCTTTAATTTTATTTATTTTTTAATTAATTATTTATTTAATGATTAAAAAATTTGTTTTTCTGGCATCGCCACAAATATATATTTGTCTATAAAGCTTTTATGAAACATTCAAATATTTTAAGAGGGCTGAGAAAAATTAGAAATTTTTTAACGTTTATTGTCTTTGGTTAATTTTGCAATTAATATGGCTCCATTTATTTAATAAACAAGGAATAAAAAAATTATTATAAGTTAAAAAACTAGAAAAATTATTTTCACATAAGAAAGTTTTTTTGTACATTCAAGCAAAATGTATTAACAATAAGGACCGTAATCACATTTTGCTAAAAAAACAAATTTGCTATTTTTTCAATAATTTATTTAAGTTTTAAAAAAATAGACCCATTTTTAATCATTAAATAAATAATTAATTAAAAAATAAATAAAATTAAAGAAAAAAAAGATTTGCCCGGACTGGGCATCGAACCCGATTTCACTCGAGCCAAACGCCTACATCAAGACCGTTGCGCCACAGAGGCTTGATGACATGGTTGCAAGAAATGCATCAGATAAAACAACATCGTTTTTTTTCAAACTTTAAACGCCGATAAAACGGCGTAACGCCGGTAGTAGCACGTAATAATTTTTCTGGGATGTTTTTAGACCCCTATGAACCCTTTAGGCTACATTTGGTTGCCAAAAGCAGCCCAAATCATCTCTGGTACCTCCCTTGTTAGTGTTTTACAGACGCCTCAAACCGACATATTATTTTTGTGATCGCTATGCATTTTTCAATCCGTATATTGTTCTTTTGTTTTAGACGAAAGAAACCGTCTTCACGTTGGAATCACTCCATACATTTTAGGGAAATAGCACTTTCTCGGTAAATCCTGAACTCAGATTTAACTTTTGTGTGATGAATTTTATATATTCTGAATCAGCAAAAAACACTGAGTCAGATAGACTATAGTTTGTTCTGATACATAGTTTCCATAAAAATATATCGATGAAATACTTGAATGAATCGCGTTTTCTCAAAAAACGCATTTTTAACGGATTCTGAGCTTCTGGTAAACCTGTATGTCTAAAGCTTTATATATTTAGACAATTGTCAGCATAAAATTTTGAGAAAGATAGCAGAGAGTTTTTTTAAATATCATGTTTTTATAAAAATATAACGGTAAAAAACATGAAAAAATGCATGTTTCCATACAAAACTTTCTCAACCGATTCTGGGATTATAGTAAAGTTAGATGATATAAGCCTTGTATATCCTGAATCAGCGAAAAATTCTGAGCAGGATAGCAGCGAGTTTTTTTAAAAATAGAGCTTTTAAAAAAAGGAGGCGTTGAAAGTACTTATTGCAAAAAACGCTATTTCCCCTTTGATTCCAACTTGTCTTCTGATGTGAATTTCAGCTTTCCCATTTTGTAAAAGATATTTGCAGCATTGTGCAAAGTTAAAACTAATAAAAATACTGTATTTTGAAAGCAAATTATGTTTTTATTTTAATATTTAATGGCTGTTATTTCATTAAATGTAGAATTTGAAATATTACTGTAAGCAAAATTAACAAATAATTATTATTTCCTTTTATTAAACGTTTATTCATTTTATATTTGTTAAAAAATTCAAACATTTTAAGCAAAAAAAGAAAAGCATAAGATGTGAAAAGCGATACAGCCACTGGATACTTTGTGTTGAAAAGCTCTGAATGAAAAAAAAACAAACGATTTTTTTCGGCAGTTTAAAACAGCCTTCGAAAGAAACACAAAAAACATGATAGGCAAAATATGTAAACATCTTTTTTCATCGTTTTTCTGCACCCGCGTTAGAATAACAAAAAAAGACGAATCACTAACTAGTCAATGAGAATATTTGTATCACATTTTTGTTGTTATTACATTTGGGTAAATAATTAAATTCATGTTAGTCAAAAACGAGACTTTATGGTTTGTTGTTTAATATTTTATCTTGCATAAGGTTTCAAATTTATTTTTTTGCAACATCTTAACATGTTTACAACATTACTAAAAGTGCAGATGTTTAGTAGATTGTTACAATTGCTTTTGAAATATCGTATTTTGCGGATACTTTAAATTCAAAGCTTACAAGATTATTTTTTAATAAATTATTTTTAAAGTTTATCAAAAAAACATAAATCTTACATTAGAACATTTGTGATCACTTATTCTTTTTTCTAGATTAATAATGTTCGAACATTTTACGATTTTTTTCTGTTTATTGCATAAAAATAAACATTACTATACACAATATTGATAACATAATAGCAGTTATATTTTTTTTCTTTTTACAACTTTAAAATATTCAAAAGTTTATTAAAAGATTAAACTTTCATTTCTAAAATACGAGCGCGACGTAAACATACGTTATTTGGTCCACGCATTTCTAATAAAATTAAAAGCAAAAAAGGAAAGAAAAGCAAATGAAAAAGTTTCAACGATTTATAAATGACATTTTTCGCCGGTAAAATTTCGGGTTATCGCAGTTTTAACTTAAAAATATAAATTTATTTAGATCATAATTGTCTTAATTGACATTGGCTATAAATTTTTTGATTGCTATTAAATTTTTATTAAGTATGCATCTTTTTCAATTTTACGGTATATTTAACACATGGACTAAAAAGATAGATTTGTCATCAAAAATAAAATTTACAATATTTTAGTTGCAGCAAAAACTTCTGTGCAAAAAAAGACTCGTGTCTGTATGTATTTCTGCTGATGAAAGTGTATTTACAAAAAAAAGCGTAAACATCTTTAGATTTTTTGTAGATAAAAAGTTGAGCGTCTTTGCCGAAGTTGAATCTCTTTTTTCTTTCCCTAAAAAAAGTCATCGTTTTTTTAGCTTCTTTTTTGTAAATACTTCTGTTTTTTTTAAATTGCTTTTGCTATTAATCAAAAATGTCCCTAAAAATAACAGCAAAGCTCTGAAACACTAGTGAATTTGTTTTTCGATCATTTCATAGTGCTCGAATTGTGTCACGCTTGACTTTTTTCTCATTTATTCATTAAAAACTAATCACAATTTTTTTAATTTTCAGCTGAACCACCACTGTTTTATTTTATTCTATATCGTTGCTGTTACTATTATTTGCACAACATTTATTTTGAAAATTATATATTAAATAATTACTATTTTCTCGACTGATGAAGAATACTCTTTCAAAATTTTCGCCAAATTAATTATTTATATTTTGATGGCATATTTTTATATATTTCTATTATTCTTAATTTAAACAACATTGGGTAATTGTGATACTTTTATTCTTACTATAAACAACGAAGAAAAAAGAAATAATTATTTGAATGAAATGTTTTTATTCTGGCAATTTTTTGTTTCTAACAACTTCTGATGCTGCTCAACAATAGTAAGTTTAGTTGTAGCCAAGGCGAAACAGCAACCTATTTTATATTTTAATTATAACTTATATTTATTTCAATGATTTCAATACTTCCTACTTTTTCTTTATTTCATAAATTGTTTATCGGAATCTGTTTATTAACGTTGATCATTTTAGATTTCAATATCAATTGTATAAGTGTTGGTAAACGTCAAATTATCTTGTGAAGAATTTATTAAATGGTTTTTTTTGTTGTATGTTTCATTGTGATGTTTATATTAAGAATAGGTGTTTTATTGCTATATTTTTTATTAATGTTAGGAGATAGGAAAAAAAACATTACTGTAAAAAAAGAAAATTACTAAAAAAAACAATGTAAAAAAACATTGTGATAAGAATTTGAGAACATATTTTATTGTTTATTAGAAATTTGAATTTAAGAATTGTTAGTAGACTTTTTGTTTGTATTGTTGGTTCCAAAAAAAGAAAAAAAAGCTAAAAATAAAAAATAACTGAAAAAAGAAAGAAGAAAAAAGGCTAAAAAAGAAAAAAAGAAAGCCAAAAAATATATAAAAAATGTTTTTGTTGTTTTCTTTTGTTATCTGTTCTTATATTGTTACTATTTTTTATTAATTTTTTGTTGTGCAACTTATTTTATGGTTCGGCACGGATAATGTATATATTTTCTCTATTGTACAACTTGTATATTTTTTGTATAGAATTTTGTTAAAAATACTGTAAATTTTTGTTAAAATTTTTTATTGTTAGGTCGTTATTTCTGTTGTTCTTTAATTTATATGCTGTGTTTTTTATTTTAAAATTTGAAAATGGTTTTGAAGTTTTTGTAAACAAACTTAAAATGGAGAGAGAAGGAGTGAGGAGAGGACGGTGGGAATCTCCTTCTCTCTTTAAAAAACATTTTAAAGTTTGTTTGGAAAGGTTTGCTTTCAATCCCTTTTTTGATTTTGTGTGAAAAAGGAGCAGCGGGGGAAGGGTTGTGTTGTCCGGGGGTTTTATGGGTTTGGGGCATGGATGGGGAATTTCATGTTTGGGGCGAGGGGGAGAGGGTTTGGGGCGAGGGGGAGAGGGTTTGTGTTGGGGTTGTGATGTCCTGGGGAGGGAATTATTAGAATATATAATAATCTTGTTTTTCAGGGATTGAAGATGGATGTTCTATGGTTTGCATGGTATTTTATGTTATGGTTTGTTGAGCAATTATTCTTGTTTCAAAAGCAGTCGTAATTAAATTTTTTAGGTAAATCTGTTTCACTGATGAATGACCTTTTTTGCTGAAGATACTGTTGCCAAAGTACTGCTAATGGAAACGTCATACAATGCACATGTTGTTGAGGTATAAATTGTCTTTGAATTAAAAAAATAATACTGTATTTCATATTTTCAGATAAAATGTCACCAAAAATTAGATGATATTCGGATTCTGCACATCTAAATTGCCATAATGATTCATGAAACATTTCAACTGGCATCAACTGAGTAGATCAAGGACGTCAGCAGAGGGGGCACAAGGGGCACGTGCCCCCTCCGAAATTGGAAAAAATCTTTGATTTTTTGCCGACGGCGGCAAAAGATCAAAGTTGTGCTCCTCCAAAATTATTTGTGCCCACCACGAAAAAATTCCTGCTGACGTCCAAATGTCACAAGTAAAATTATAAACTTGGTGTGTATCAGAGAGGAGAAATGCCGCCGGTCGGAGAACGAAAAAATTATGCACGGCCACGGGTTTTATGCCGCGCTGCATACCTTTTAATTTTGTTCACTTAAAAATTGAGTTAGATAGATAAGCACTAAAACTATTATTCCAAAGCGGAAAAATATTAAAAAGAATTGATTTAGGCTATTTCCAAGCTTGAGATGTTCGTTAAATCAAACAATATGTTTTTCATTTTCACGTAAAAAAAAATTATTTTGAAAAAAGAAGCCCGGCTGTGGCCTTATGGCATAAAATTTGAAAACGCGTATCCGGCACGGCCGATCTTTTTTTCCCTTATCTCTGATCACCTTCTGTTGGCTGATCTTTGGAAACTTAGAGGAGTAGAAAAAAGTGTCAATTTCGTTTTTAAAATAATGTTTTATCCTCCAACATATTACTATTTTAAAGTTGTTTTTCACAAATTCAGCTGCCTAATAGATTTGACTTTGTTGTAAAGACATCCATTGATTTCACAAAAGATTTTTTGAATTTATCAAATGCCCGAGATACTTATGACAAGTTCAAAAGTTTAATATTTAATTTTGAGTTTATGAAAAAATGGACCAGATGCGCATTTTTAAAAAAGCTATAGTCGTGAAAATGAAAAGACAAGTTAATGCTGACAACTGTGATGAGATTCAGATTTCTAGCTTTAACATATTTTTAGCCAAAAAAAATTGTTTTAGTTCAGTTTTACCATACTTCAGCGCCGCAACTTGCTGGGTGGAGGGGGTGGAATTCCACCCGACCAATTTTTTGATTTAAAGCAAAATTTTGAATTTACACTAGATAAAATGGCATTTTTTTGAAAAATTATAACGGCTTCCACCCGACCGATTTTGGCGAAGTTGCGGCACTGCCTAGGCTAGGTTATCATTTTTGCCAAGCTTTTTATTCTTTTACTTATTTATTTTTGTTTTTGAATATTTTAATCTTCCACATCGCAAACATTCCACAACAATTCTTTTCATATCATAAAACCAATTTTTTACAGCCATTTGAAAAATTTAACTATAAAAGAAAAAAATTAAAAAAACTTTTTTATCACTTTGTGTTATATTTTTTTAAAAAACGTATTTTTCAAATGGCCGCCATTTGATCGTTTTGGAAGCTGTTGGTCAGTTTTTTGACCACTGTGTTGAAAAATGTCTGGATTCCCATACTGTATGCAAATTTTGAGTTGAGGATGAGTCAAATTTAAATTTGGCGCTATTTGGTGAAGTGTTCCCAAATGCCAAAACTTTATGTGCAAAAGATGCTACCCCTTGTTTGTGATATTTCTACATTATACCAGCTCTGTGAAGCTTCTAGAAGTAATTTGGCAACTGAAAACTAGTGTAAATTTTAAAATGGCCACCCTGTACTATGAAGACAAATTCTGTTTTTATTTTAATATTTAATGAGTACTGATGCTAATGTTCCTTTTAAATGATTAAAAAAGCAATTAAAAAATAATTATTATTTCTTTTTATTAAACATTTATTCATTTTAAATTTGTTAAAATATTCAAACATGTGAAACAAAAAGATGTAAAAAGCGACACGTCCAATGAATAGTTTGTGCTATGAAAAAAACAGACGATTTTTTTCGGCAGTTTAAAAAAGCCTTTGAAAGACACACAAGATAGACAAAATATGTAAACACCTTTTTTCATCGTTTTCCTGCGCCATCTTACGAAACACTTTTTAGCGCTGAGGTGACGAAAAGAACGAATCATTTCTAAGTGAATGAGAATATTTGTGTCACATTTTTGTTGTTATTAAATCTAAAGGCAAGCCAGCACATTAGCTTGCTAATCGATTACAACTAAATCACAATCCAATTGTTGACAGTCTTGTGCGCATTTAGGGGGCAGCATTTTCTAGGTGTGTTCAAAATAAGATGAACATATTTGTCTTTATTATGATTACAAAAAAAAAGAACAAAGTCATGTCCTCTCAAAAATAATTTTGCCAACCAAATTAATTAGGAACCAATCAGAAGGTGAAACTAGCAAAAAATTCCACACTCTTCGTTTCTAATATTGGGTAAAAAATTACATTGGTGTTAGGTAAAAATAAAACTTTGCAGTTTTTTATAATATTATATTCTGCATAAGGTTTCAAATTTGTTATTTTTTGGCATCGCTTGAAAATGCAAATGTTTAAAATTTTTTTACAGTTGCTTTTCAGATCAGTGTACTCCCGCTCCCTATTTACCCGCTCCCGCTCGCTCCCGCTCCCAAAATATTTCTCGTTTCTCGCTCCCGCTCGCTCCTGCTCCCGCTCAATGGAGCGCTCATGAGCGCTCCCGCCCCCGCTCCCTTAATAAACAACAAAGAAACTTCATTGAAACTCGCTCCCGCTCGCTCCCAGCTCTTTCGAAGTCGCTCCCGCTCGCTCCCGCTCCCTTAATAAGAGGGCGGGAGCGAGGAGCGGAGCGGGAGCGGGAGTACACTGTTTCAGATATCAGTATTTAACGAATAATTTAAAATTGTAGCTTACATGTTTATTTTTTAATTAATTATTTACAAAGTGTGTGAGTACATACATAAATTTTTCATTAAATAATTTGAAAATGCTTTTTCCTTTTTTTTTATTAATAATGATTGTCCATTTAAAAAATTGTCAGTTGTTTATTCTTTTATTTTTTATTAATAATGTGCGGACACATATAACAAAGAAGATGAAAACATATTCATAGTTAGAAAATAAAATATAAAAGCAAAAAGTTCCTTCTTATTACTACACTACTTTTAAATATTCAAAAATCAATTCACAGGTTTTAGCAAAAAAGTAGCAGAAATCTCAACAAAAAGTCAGCAAATAATTCCACTAATTTTTAAAATGTAAAAATTCAGCATCTGAATAAATCTCTGAATCTTAAGAAATTAGTGGAATTTTTACTGAATTACTGCTAATATTTGCCACTTTTTTTGCTAGGTCTATGAATTAAAGCAAACTAAACGTTCACGAAATTCGTGGTTGACGTAAACATGTGCTATTTTGTGCACACTATTTTTGAAGAAAAAGCAAAAATGCAAGTGAAAGAGAAAATCAGACGCTTACGAAATGTTTGTAAGATCCAAATCGAATCATTCGATGTATTTTTTTAAGAAATAAGCCAGACTTTTTTTGCGGCATTGGTTTTTCATCTTCGAATTTTTTTGTTTTAATTGTTTTAAGCAAATATTGTTGGTCAAAAATTGTTCGAAAGAAAAAGTGATTTTTGCTCCCTTTTTTGCTGGATCAAAAATCTGCGAACTGATTTTTTGAATATTTAAAAGTACACTAGTAACAAGAAAAACATTTTTGCTTATATTCTATTTTCTTACTATAAAAATGATGTCAGTACTATATTTTCTTACGCAAGGGCTGCAAAAACACCATTATTAATAAAAACAAAATAACCAGTAATTACAAGGCCGTTAATGAAAATAATATGTGTTTTTTGACAAATTTTGAAAATAAATTAATTTAAAAATCACTATATAACTTGTCGATACCTCGAAAACTATACACATTTTTATTAGCCTTCACAGATCCATAGCTACAAGTCAATTTAATTCATTTTAATAAATATCTTTACACATTGAAAATTCACGTTTCCAATACTTTCCATTAAAAGTAAAGGAACGCGTTTTAAATGAGGTGGTGGACGAGGCTTTGGTCGACCTTTTTGCTTTTCTTCTAACCTTTCATTTGATGCCATACTTTACAAATGAATAAATAATTATTTTTAAATAATATAATACAGCTTAAAAGAAAATGATATTCTTTGTTATGAAAGAGCAGTGTCTCCATCGTTCCGTTCCGGAACGTCCGTTCTTACGTTCCGTTCCCGTTCCGGAACGAGAACGTATACCCGTTCCAAAATTTGGGAACGGAACGTACGGAACGTATGCGACTTCAGGAAGAACGGAACGGAACGCGTTCCTTTTACTTTCTTAGACGTCCCGTTCCTCTTCACTTTTTGGGCTATTATTTCATAAAAATTTGGTCAAAATCACTTTTTGATGTTAAAAATTCTCTCCAAACTGCAATTTCCATTTTATAAATTTTTAATTTTCTTTATTGTTTATTACTTAATTTTTTGTTTTTTTTTAAAAATTTCGTCTCCGAAATAACTTTAATGGACAAAATTTGAAAAAAAAATGTTTTTTTTGATTTTTTACAAATTTGGCAAGAACGAGAACGGAACGGGAACGTATATCCGTTCCTACCGTTAGGAACGGAACGGATTGGAACGTGTCCAGCGAAAATCAAGAACGGAACGGACGGAACTGATAGTGTTCAAAGAGGAACGGAACGGAACGCGTTCCGAAAAAAAGTGGAACGTTGGAGACACTGTGAAAGAGACCATGTGAAAATAGAAGGCTTCCGCTTCCACTTTTCAAACTAAAAACATTTGGCATATTTTTAGTTTAAACATTTAAATGCTTTTAGATTTAAAATCTCTTTCCAAAGGTTCTTTATTTCTAATGAACAATAAACTAATTCAAAGATTACTTGGAGCGTTTTTTCGACCGATGCTTTTTAAAAGAGCTTTTTTTCAGTTTTTCTTTCATTTACTTTTTGGGAATAAAAAGAAGCTTCATCAAAACAATGATGAAAATTTAATAATAATAGAGAAAAAATTAAAATTTGGATTTTTGACTAACTTTTGCGTTTTCGGAATTAAACTTGTCTTTTCATATGTGTTTCTTCCATTATTGCAGTCGTCGTTTATGCAACAAAAAACATTATTTAAGCGTAAAAAAATTGTCCCTTTTGAAAAAAAAACAAACATCTAAAAGACTGTGACACAGCCCCTCCTCTGCGATATATTTCAACACCTTCAAAAAAAAGCTTCGTTTCACTATTGCCTATTTTTTCTAACATAAAAACAAAACAAAAAACATTTGCTCAAAAGCGTCAAAACAAAATCTAAAGATAAAAAAACAAATGCCGCAAAAATAGGCGTATTCGTCAAATCAAATAAAATCGTTAAACATATTTCATAAACGTCAGATTTTCTATTTCCCTTTCATTTTTGCTTGCTTTATTGCTTTTTTTTCAAAAAGAAGTGTACATAAAATTACCAAGCTCGTATTTTAGAAAGTAAAATTTTAGCTTAGTTGTTTTTTTTAATTTTTGAATATTTAAAAGTAAAGTAAAATAATATAGCTGTGAACATGTTATTATTTAATACCATAATACAACTTTTAAATGATTCATTGCTATATTATTCAGCCATTAATAAAGAAAAAAAATAAGCAGTCTCAAATTTTTTAATGAAAAATTTATAAATAATTTATTGACACACTCTGAAAATAATTAATTTAAATATTTGTGATGATTGTATCTTGAATAACTTTGAGAAAAGCAACAATTTTCATAAAGATAATTAACAAATTTGTAGCATTATAAAAATATTTATATATTTTTACAAGCCGTTTTTTTATTTTTGTAGTTCAAGTAATTTTTCAAAACAATATTCTCACAAAAACGGTATTAAAAAAAGTGTCTATTTTTTTCTAATTAAGTTTTAATAGCCCTCAAAATGTCATTTTATCTAACATGAATTTAGTTTTTTCCCAAAATTAGAAATAAAACTTGTGGAACTTAAGTCCCGATAAAAGCATGCGAAATTCAAAAACTAATTAATTGGCAAAAAACATCAAAGAGTCTGCCTCCTTTAATTGATACATTTGATAAATTTCCAATATCTTTATCTGATTCGGGTTCAACAACAACCTCATTTATATCTCTTTCTTCTTGATGAGCATTTCTCAAAAGTCTTCTTCCATTTGGCACGGCGGCGTTTTCTTTGCAGCAATGAATTAAGTCATCTTAACCATCCAAAGCATTAGTAATTCCATATATATATGTCAAACGAAAACTATCACTTTATTATAATGCATTTCGTGGCAAAGACAATAGGAATTATGGATGTTAAAATATGGATGTCATATAAATAATTATTATTATCAGTTCCTCTAATCAAAGGGATGTTATAAAAATGAAATTGGACCACTTTTTTTCTATCAGAAAAATACGTTTGATTTTTGAAACAAAAAAAGTAATGAACTTATTACACATTGAAATTGTTGCAACGAATATTCCAAAAAAGACTTTATTTATTAGCAAATATTTAAATATCATACACTTTGATAATATATCGATTTCTTAAGCACCGTTGGTTTAAAGTGAATTATTTTGGTTTTGGTTAAACAGGTGCAACATAACTTGCTGGAAATAGCCCAGTTTCATTGTTTTTTCTTCCCATGCACCATCCCAAATGATCTGGTCCTGACAACACTTCAAGAAGTTCTCCTAAAATAATTCCTTGCGGGCATTTTACTTTTAAAACGAAGATTGCTTATTTACCTTTTTTTAATTCAATTTCATCACCTTCAATTGGGATATAATCATAGAGAGCTTTTGCAGGTCCTTTAAGCTGTCCAAAATCACCATATTTTATTGCATCATCTTCATCACCGATTTTTTCATTAGCTTTATTGTTATCCATATTGGTATCATCAAAGCTTCCAGAATCACTTGAATGTGCACTTACTCCAGATTGTAATGGCAATCTTTTTGGTGTTGCTGTTTCTGCTAAATTTTTTGATTTCTGTTGTCCTCCAACAGCAGATGATGCTTCAGGCGTTCTCATTGGAAATGGATCTGCAAATGGACTTGCAGTAAAATTTCTGTTTTGTAGAACTTTTGATCCTTTCTCTGAAGAACTTTTTGATGATTTTGAATCCAAGGTGCTGTGATTCTCCTAAAATTTAATGATTCCCTTAGATTTAGAGGAACAAGAATAGATTAGTTACTTGTGAACTTCCACCAGAACTTGATTCACGTTTCAGTTGAGTTCTTTCGAGGGTGCTTATTGTAGATAGCGGACGTGAAATATCAGTCTTTTTAATAACAACTGGAGCATCAGTAAATTCATTTGAAATTGTTGTTGTTCGTTTTGTTAAAACTACTCCACCTGTATTTTTGAGGGGTTTACTTGAAATATGTTGCATTCCCGGTGTATATTCCTGTAATGTTTAATGACCAAGATTACATTAACATTTCATTAGCCAAACTACCTCAAATATTGGCCATAATGATGGTGCTTCTGGGCCATGAATTTGACTCCATTCTTTTAAATCACCATTATATTGCGGATCTCCAACAGAGCTGAAGCGAGTTTTCAAACTGCTATGTAAATCTTTCATCCTATAAATTACTTTATCACAAACATCTTTTACAAACGCTAAAAACCAACTTTTGTGAATCAACAAGTTCCCCCAAAATGCATTGTACACCTGCCATCATTTCAATTGCAAATTTCATTCGTTTAAGCTCCATTTGTTGGCATTTTTCAAATACAAATCCCATATTCTCAATATAAACATTCCGATATTTATCACATTCTTCAACCTGCTTTTCATAGGCTTCACGACTTTTTCGAACTTCTTCTTTCAGCTTTTCAAGGCGCTCTCGAAGCTTGTCTGTTGCATCTTGTGAAAGGGAAGAATCTGATTGGGCATTCATTAGCTGTTGTTGAGCTGTCTTTTCACTTCGGCATGCATTAAAATAATGCTTTTTGCAGCTTTCAAGTTTTTGAATTAATTTTTTCCATTGTTTTTGGGCTTTCTCAAATGCTTCTGATATTTCATGAATCTCTTTTGATTCACCACCAAATGTTCGAGAATGATGATTCTCTTTTTTGTATAATGCTATCGTTCTAACAATCTGCAAAAAGTATTAATTAAACATGTATTTAAGGGGCTATGGCAAGCAAATTTAATTCATTGCTAAAGCGTAGACTTACTTCATCCCCAAATCTTTCTTTCATTCCAACATGTAATTTTGAGACTTCATTACCCTCCTGCAAAATATGATTCCATGTATCTTTGATGAGACCCGAGGGAACTTTTGAATCAACAAATGTTGACCATTTTTCATGCCATGTTTGAATATATTTTCCATATTTTGCTTCAATTTCTGCTCTCTCTTTAATCATTTTGGAAAATTCATCCAATTCATCAACACCATCTTTAATTCTTCGAATATTTGTTTTATATGCTCCAATTTCATAAAAGCCTGTTGGAATTGATAAATTTTGTGTTGACATCTTCCTCTTCTTTTTAGGCTGTCAAAAGACAGAAAATGAATATTTAAATTTAGAAGGTTGCCAAAATATTACGGTAATAATAAAAAGTATTAAATATCTGTAATTTGAACTTTCAGAAAGAATAATGCTTTCAAAAAAATAAAGGATTAACAATTCATTTGTATAATTAAAATCAATAACGAAAAAGTATGTGTACAGTTAGATGAGTAATAATAAATTTTTGAAAAAGAGCAAAAAGATGGGTGTTGTTTACGGGTGGGGGGGATTGCTGATAAATAATAAGGAGGAAAAATGGGAGAACTCACGATTGTTTTTGTCGAAGAATTCTTTTCATTTTTAGTTGGACATTAAAAGAAAAGAGGCGCCTAGACTGTTCGATAAGAAATGGGGCATTAGATCGCGCAAAAGAAAAAGTGTCAAAAACATCCCAGAAATTATTTTATTATAAACATCACAGCATCTGAACTACAATATGACCGAACGGCATAGTTAAAGAGCAGTTTGTACATTACTGATTGCAGATAATTTAGGCTAAAGAATAATTTCAGCAATTGTTGAATAAGTTGAAACAGTTTCTAAAGTGAAAACTAGCAAACCATTGTTTTCTGTAAGACAAAAAGCAATGATGATTTGTGAAAAAAGTTTTTGTTGACTTTCACATGGTCTTTCAAAATCAACAGAATTAAAGCAAAAATAAAAAGAATAAAAGAATTTTCACGCGCTTAAATATCAAATAAAAATTTTTAATGATTCTTTTCTTTTTCTTTCTTTTTTAAAATTTAAAAGTTCCGGAAGAAACTGTTTTTAAAAGAAATCAAAAGCAATACAAAAATGGTACTTTAAAATGAATGGTGTTCAATTCAAGAAAGCAAAATGAACGCAAATTATTTCGAGCAACCACAAAAAAGGCAACTCTAACAACTACTAATATTTTGCCTCAGGGGATAAACAGAAGAATTAAGGAAGGGAAAGGAGGAAAAAAAAGAAGAAGTCAAAAGCTGATGAGGAGCGAAAAGCGGATAATACATATATGTCCGCAACATCAGATTAGAAAGAAAAAGTAATGTAAAAAAGTGTTCAATTTAAGAAGAGCAAAGAAAAAAAAGATTTTTAATGAATAACTAACTATACAAAAAAAATAATAGCAAAAATAAGAAAATAAGAAAAAAAAGTCCCGCCAAAAAAGTTATTTGAACTTGCAAAAAGAAAAGAAACTTCATAGAAAAATTCCCACTCAACGTGTGTTTTTGAATGATTCATTTTTCTTCGTTTGTTGGGTCACCGCCATGAAATGTTTTGACCAGCAATCAAAAAAAAACAATTCTGTTTTTAAAAAAGAGATTTAAAAATGGGTTTAAACAAAAGCTTTTTTTCTCACATACAAGCAAAAATTTAAAAAAGTAACAAAACCGCAGTTTTCGGGATTATACTTTTTTTAAAGGTAAAAGAAAAGTGACGAAAATCCTTTGAAAAGGTAACGACTTTTTTTGTCGTATCGGTTAAGCCTTTTTTTCCATCACAACAAAAAAAAGAATCAAACAAGCATTCCTTTATTTTTAAGAGGGAATCTCCAAAAAAAGAAAATGATTGAAAACAAGAAGAATAAAAAGAAGAAGATGCTATATATTGATTTGGAGAAAACAGAGAGGGAAAAAACACAAGAAAAAAAAGAAAGTAAGCAATAGAAGAAACAATATCGTCGTTGATGATGATGGGTTGCGCCGCGGCTGCTGCTTACTCAATTCAAAAAGAACATAAGCACTTTTATGGTATATAACTGATGAAAATTGTTTTTATTTGAAGAGAGCTAACTTTTTATTTTCGCGCGGGAATTGCCAGATTCTAATTAAACATATAAAAAACACTATGAGAAAAAAATGGATATGCATTGATCAAAAAAAAATGAAGAAGAGATCCCACTTGAAAACAACAAAGGTCGAGCAACTGTCGGTGAGTTTTTTGATCTGGACATTAAAAGAAACGGGGATGATAGGCTTCCGATGATTTTGTTTAAGATAAAGTGGAGGATTCATTTATCCTTGAAAACTTTTATAGCATTTTTTAGGGGTATTTCAACTAGAAAAACTGTTTTAAACAAAATATGTAAATCTTAAATTGAACACCAGAAACAAAAAAATATGCGTATACAAGCCCTCCAAACTTTGAAATAAAAGATTAAGGAAAATTGCCGAACAAAGCATTCAAGCTATAATAAAAGTATAATCAAAAATTCATTTGTATTTCTTTAAAAGAGCTAGATATAAAGTATTCCTTGATCAACAAACGTAAAAACAACTTTAATTTTGCATAAATATTGGCACCAGCAATGATGAATCTCTTACTCCTCTTTTTTTGTTGTTTCTCGTCTTTTCTTTTAGTGACCATTCTTAAAAGTAAAAACAAAACTAAAAAAACGGACAAACATTTATCGTTTTGTTTCCTTCCCGTGAAAAAAGATGAAAATGTTCGGGTCACTTGGTAATCGGCGTTGAAGAACCAACAATTTACATAAAAGATTTGTTTTGTACCGTCAAGATAAAAACACATCTCTTCCCCTCTCATACACATTTTGTTTTATTGCAATACAAGGCTTTAATTCAAAAAATTTAAAAACGTAACAAATTTCTTATAACTTTCTCTCTCTGGTACTTTATAAACAAAAGTATCAGAGAGAGAAAAATTTGTTTTATCTTGTAACTTTTTTTTTTACTTTTATCCAATAAAAGGTTTGCAAAAATTTTAAAGATGATGGAAAAGCAATGAGTTATTACTTGTCAGATTTCAATAATTCGTGAAATCTGACAAGTAATAAGTAAACAACAGTTTAAAGACACAAACACGAAAAGTGTAAATATCTTTTTCATCATTTCCTCGCTCTATCTTACCCTATCTTATGAAATAGCGTAAATGTGGCAGTTTAACGACTAAGACTTTTTTGAATAAATACCAATATTTTGAAGCATTTTTTTGCAATATTTGAAGATTTGCATTTTTAAAGATGCAAGATTAGAGAAAAAAATTTTCAAACGGTTTTTATGCAGACATCTAGACAGAACAGTTGCGATTTTAAAAATGCATGTTTTGAGGATAAAAAAGTATTTTCTTTCTGCACTGCAGCTGCAGACCCTGCAATTTGCAGGATAAAGAATCTGAGATGGGAACAGGCAGGTAAAATCAGACTGTAATAAACATGGCATCGGACCTACTTTTTGCAGACCCGCTTGACCTGAGCCCAACAAGATAAAACCCGCCCAATGAAATGAAGCGAGTGATAGCCAATGGTGAGCCTAGTTTTAAAAAAGCTGTTTATTCGATTATGTTAAGACGAATGGCATTAAAAATGCTTTGATTATGAATGTGAAAAGAGTTTTGCTTGTTTACTGATTATGCGAGATCTAAGAAATGCAATACAGTACCGTATACCCGAAAATAATATTCGAAAAAAATCATAATCTTTCATATTTGTGTAGCAAGCTAAGTGCTCTTGAAAATAAATATCTGATGTTTATACCGTATACATATGTTTTTTTATTTTTGAAATTTATATTTTTTAAATATTTCACACTGTATTAAAATACCTTCTAAAAAGAAGACATGACAACTGAATATATTTTCTTTTAAATAATGAATTCGCAGTTACGAGTAATAACAATAATGATATTTATTACCGTATCCTTAACACACACAAAGAATCAAATATTCCCGGACAGCTCTGTAGCAACAAAAAAAGTTACAAAAGAAACGTTTTTTTTAAATGTTGGTCGACAGTTTTGTCTCTTTTTTCTCAAACAAAAGAAAAGTTTCTCTCTCTCTGATCCTTTTCCTCTCTATTTATGATAAGAATTTTTTCTATCATTTCTCACATTTATAATTTTGTCATAAATTTATCACAGTTTTTAGCTTCTTGTGGAACTAAAACTTATTTAATTCATTTGGGTTTCTTTGTCAAAGACTTTAAAAATGTTGGTTAAATTATTAAATTTTAATTATTATTGTAGTAAATTCTTCTAAAAAAGTATATCCCCATAATTTATTTATCAAGCATTGTTGGATAACACACTATCTTTAAAAGTTCCACAACATTGATGCATTCAAATTCAAATTTCAATGTTTTTGTTTTTGGCAAAGTGCAGCATCTTTGCCGCGTTTCACACCATCAGCTGTTATTGTTCGAATGGACAATGATTTTTTTTATTTTGGTTTTGGTTGAGTTAATGTTTGTCTTTCTCTCTCTCTCCGTGTCATAGTTTTCTTATAGTTTTTTGGTATAGTAATTTTCGTATTGTAATGTTATTTTTTTATCAGTAATTATTATGTAGAAAGTATTTTTTCTATCTGTTGGAAGCTTAACAAGAGATTATTTCAATGCAATGTTTTTAAATTACCCATTCATTGATTTCCCATCATGCTCTTTTTTCTTCAACCATAAACAAATTTATTTTTTCGTTGTTTATGGAAGGAAGGAATCGATACAATCTGCATTTATTAAATCTTTCTTATCTTTATTCTTTTCTTTTCGTGATTGTATCTTTGTGCAGTTTTGTTTGTCTATCTATACTTAACATTGAAAAATATTTTTTTAGTAAGCCATTAAAGATGGCAGAAATAACTGTTCATGAAGTTCAACATAAAGATGTAAAAATTGCTTGTAAATTGGTAAGATATTTATTTTTATACTTAAATATAGATTGATAACCACATCCAAATGTTTCAGGGAAGTATTACAACAAGTCTTGCAGATCTTGCTGTAGTTTCTTCAACCCCACAATATGCAATGGATGTTGGAGCTGCAAAAGCTATTGCAACAGCTGGTGGTCGACAATTTCACGTTCGTTTACTTTTTTTGATTCATATGTATATATGCTTATGAATAATTTCTTTTAGGATAGACGTATTGATGCTATTAATATTGCTCGAGAAAATGAGGAAAGCTATATTGTGATTGATACAGAAGATATTGCAGCAATACCATTTCAAGCAGTTACTGTTATTCCTGTTCGTGCAAGAAATCGTAGCTCAATGCGTGTAATTTATCGACAAGCTCTTAAAGCTGCAATTGATAGTGAATTATCCAGTGTTGTCATGCCGCTTCTTGGATGTGGTTGTTTTCTTTTATTTTTTCCTACTTATTGTCGCATTTACAGGGGGATTGAATATACATGTTGAACGAGCAACTCAAGAGCTCTTAGAAGCAATTTTAACATTTTCATCATTTGGAAATTTAACAGCTATTAACTTTATCGATATAAATGTACAATCAATGGAACGTCTTGGACAATTGCTTGATACTATTCCTGATATGTTGCCTAATCCTGGTCCATCATCTTATGGTGTTGCTCCTGCTCCAGCTGTCATCCCAGATCTTCCTTCTCAATCACAAGCTGTTGAAACTGGCTTATCAGATGTTACCATAATTAGCGAAACAATTCGTAATCCTTGTCAACAAGTTGAATATGTTGGTACTAACACTCATACTGTAAATGAACAAGATAATATTATTAAAGAAGAGCAACCCTTTAAAGAAATTCCAAGAAATGAAGTTGGAAAAGGAAGCGATTTAAATAGTACACAAAGTTTTCCATGCTCAATTTGTCTTAATGATTTGGTTACCTCGGCTGGAAATGGTGAAGAAGATCCAACATCACTCAAAAATGATCCTGTTGTTTTAATGAAAATGTGTACACATGAATTCCATAAAAGCTGTATTGAAACCTGCTTTGAAACAAAGAAACGATGCCCATTATGTATGAGATGGTAAGCTTGATTCTTATTGTTACAGTAACCCTTCTTAATATATTTTTCAGGTATGCTCCATCATTTGGTCAACAACCAATGAATTCTGTTATGAGAGTTAAACGTGCTCCTGGTTCTCCTCCTGGACATCCAAATGCAGATGGATGGTTCAAAATAAGATATGTTATTCCTGGTGGAATTCAAAGTGTAAGATTTATTTGTCTCTCTTGTGTAAATGAAAATCGGCTGATTTTTAGGCAAATCATCTTCGACCTGGTGTTCCATTTACTGGTACAACTCGAACTGCATATGTTCCTAATGACGAAGGTATAATTCATGCCTTTTTATTTCTCTTTTATTTATTCATCCTTTATTTAGGTGGTCGTTTGGTTTTGAAATTGTTGCAAAAAGCTTTTGAGCATCGTCATATATTTACAATTGGTGATTCTGTTACAACTGGAGTTATGAATGTTCCTGTTTGGGTTATTCATCATAAAACAAGTCAAACTGGTGGCCCTCCAGCGTTCGTTTATTTTTTATTACTGTTAGCATTGAAAATATTAAATTCGTTTTTTTAGTTATGGTTTTCCTGATCCTGGTTATTATGAACGTGTTACTGAAGAATTGGCAACCGTTGGTATCACCAGAGAAATGCTTAATGATTAAATTTAAAATGTACTGCTTCTGTTTTTTTTCTTCGTTGAAGTTTGTTTATTATTGATGTTTTTTTGAAAAAAATGTTAAAATGTTGCAAATAAAAAATGTTTTGTTTAAAAAAGTTAAATCAAAAATAGGTTTATTGTTAAATCTTTAGAAGCACAAAAAGAGAGAAGAGAAGTGTGAGAGATCGAATGAAAACCGGCGGAATATTTTTGATAGCTTTTGTTTTAGTATTAATAGTAGTAATTTTTAAAACTTTTAATTATCCAAAGTTCTTTTAAGATGTAACAAAAAGAAAAACAAATTTAGCCAAAGCGAAACATGGGTAAATCACCGATATTTGAAATTTGATACATTTTTTCGCCAACTCCATGCTGGGGCATATTTCTTGCAAGTCGAAGCATGGCTGTTTCTTCACCAGAATTTTGTCGTTTAACAAGTAACGGCGAAGATCTTACTCCTGCTGCTGAAGGTTTTTCAGCAATGCCAGCTGAATTTGCAGCTGATAATGTTTCTGCAAATTCTTTTAAAGATATTGGACGACCTGAACGTAGAAGTATCAATTCTTGTGAAGCATCTTCATTAGACGTGGACCCGCTATTTGACGATAATGCATCATTTAAAAATTGCGGAGATAAATCTGATGATGAAAGTTGATCTGAAATAAACAAATGTGTTAAATAAAATGGATTAATTTAGTTGGGGTGTTTTAGAAATAGATTACTGTAGTAATAACAATGTTAAAACTTTACACATACTTTAAAGTATACTGTAACACAGCAAACAACAGATTAAAAATAGTTTAACATAAAAAATCTGCTGGAGTAACAAAAAGTACAGTATATTTTTTCATCAATAACAAATCATACTGTATTCAATGCTATAATAAAAAAACTTACTATCATTTAAGAATTTTATATATGATGATGGCAGAGCTGTACTTGTATGTAGCATTGCAAGAAGAAAAAAATAAAGTACCGATGTAAATGTTGTTATTGTAACATTGCGCCGTCTCTCTGTGTACATTGTCCCTTCAAAGAAAAAGAAAGTTTAACAAAAAGAAATATCCTTCAATTTCTGCAACATCACCGCCAAAAATATATAAAAAACAAAAGCATTTAAAAAATAATTTTGCTTCACGAATAAAAAGAATTCCAGAGAGAAATTAAAACTAAAAAAAAGTAGAGGAAAAAAGTAATGGTCATTTTGAGATCTCCATTTTTTGGGCTTTAAAAAAGCATCTCCAAACATGGAATAGAAAGGGCAAGAAATAATTAAAATTTAAAACAAACACAAAAAAATACTTTAACAAATGCCACAAAAAATTGAATCAAAAAGTGGGGCACTAAAGTCAAGCCAGGCAAAAAAAAGTGGTAAATAATATTTTGGTAAAAAAGTGTAAAATGTTTGAATGAAAGGTTAAAAGAAGACAGGTGTCTTTTTTTGAAAATGTTAAGCAACTTTGTACTCAAAGATTTTAAAGCGTCAAAAAAAGTATCACACGACTAAAGTAGTGCCACCAAGTAACTTCCATGAAACACATATGAATGCCAAAAATGATGCAACATTGTTTTTGTTTTTATAAAATTATTTATAAAAGTTTATATAATCTTTAATAAATTTTTATATCCCTCTTATAAAGTCGACTTTCATGAATATTCAATACCTTTTCTTTGAACTAGAAAAAAGTGAAGGCGAAGTAGAAGATGACACAAGAAGCCATTTTCTTGAAAAAACGAAAGAAAAAGTTTATAGTTTTCATTTTAAAGAAGACTCCTTTTCTTTTCCCACCTTCGCATTTGACGCTTTCAGATGTCATCTATCAAAGAAATAGTTTTCCTTCTTCTTTTCTGTTAAAATAAGAAAATTCCAATTACTAAAAAATTATTTGACAGGTTTTTTTTTCTAAAATGGCAAAAGTGTTGAAAAAGAAGCGAAATGTTTTGTGGTCTGTAAACTGTTGAGAGACAAGAGGGCTACATTTTGATGGATTTAGTTTATGGAAGATGGTACAGTACACTTCTATCACAATGTTTCAAGGAAATATTAGAATAGTGCTAGCAATAAAATATTAATTATTGTAGCTGATCAAGACATACAAATTCCTTCAAATGCAGCTCAAACTAGGACACCAAAAATGTTCTAAAAAAAGCTTTTGATAATTTTCTAAAACAAAGATTTTATACAGGTCATGTAAATACATAGAAGGTGAAGGAGTATGCGTAAAAAAGCATAGAAAACGTACAACGTAAAATAGAGTTTATTTCCGGATGAAAAAATATTTGTGACGTTACAAATAATAATGAAAAAAAAACGAAAGTTGTTTTTCTCGTTTACTAAAAAAAGAATAATATAAAATAAAAATTGTTGGACAATTGTTAAAAAAGCAATGTCCATTTTTAGAGGGTAGATATTGTAGCTCAAGCATACATGCATAGATGGATACAACATCAAAGAAGTTTTTGAAAACATTTATCAAAAATTTATTTCCTTTCTTCATTTTTTCAGTTGAAGGATACTCTTTTAAAGGTTTCGATAAAAAAGAGAAGTTAAACTTTAACCTTATTTTCTCTTTTATCAACTTCCATTGAGAAAAAAACAAGTGACTGATTCATTTAGGCACAAAATTAATTTATAAAAATTGTTTTTTCATAAAATCAAAATAAAATTAAAGCAATTGTTTACAGCAACCTTTTTTATATAATTGATAAGCAGCAAAAAGCAAAAAAAAGAGCCTTGCAAAAAATTCACAAAATTCTTTCTAAATGCCACCCCCAACGATTACAGTTGCAGAAGGCGGAAACTAAAAGAAAGCGTTGCAGGAGATGAAAGAGTTGAAAGAGGAATGAACTTTAAAAAAATGTAGCAAAACACGTTTTTTTTGTTGCAATTTTGTGAATTTTTAAGCGTAAAAAATTTGTAGTGAAAACTTGCTGCTGACGGAGTCTAGAAAACTTGCAAAGAAAAAAGGAGTTCAATGGCATCAGATTTGCGGGTTTTGAAATTGAGCTATTTAGTTATGTAGCAGTGCTGCAAGGGTTTTGCAAATAAAAAACAGAAACATTTTATACGCAAAAACAGAGTCTCATGATTTTAATCAAACCTGTGTAAATTGCTGTACACAGAAGGATACTGTAGTAACAATTAATCAAACGATAACAGTGAGAAAGAAAGTCATTGAGAACCAAAACTTTAAACAAAAAAAAGTTGGAAATAAACTTATAAAAAGAATTTTCCTGCTTCCGCTTCAATGCCATTGGCTGAAAAAGGGAAGGAGGAAAGAAAACAATGAAAGGAATTAAAATTTCATTGGTAAGGAGAAAAATACATGAAACAAAAACAAAATTGAAAAAATATAAAAAAAGTTATAAATTTTCAAAAGTTTTTTTTATTCATGTAATTATTTTTTAGCCTAAAATTTCTATAAAAGTTGAAAAAAGTGAAAAGGGCAAATGAAATTGACGTGAATTAAAATTGCAGCAGCAGCAAAAAAGAAGTTGAAGCAATTTTCAAAAAAGTGTTAACGATTCTAACGATGCCGACGGCGGCGATGATAAAAACTCTTTTTTACACATTTTTTTTCGTTTGATGTTTGACGTCGAAGGAAAAGAAAAAGAGAAGGTGAAGGAAAGGGGATAAAAGAGTGAAGTCACTATTTGACAATGACAGTTTACAAGTTGTGCGAATTTTATCTTTAAAAGTATTTTATGATCGGTTGACTTAATTTTGTAGTTTGTTTCAAAGGCTATACATGCAGTGATGATGCCATAATTAAAGCTGCGTTAATGAGCTAAACTTAGAATATAGTTATCAAAGCATAAAAATTAAATTAAAGACAGACGGTCAAAACAGATAAAAATTTTAAAATTAGAATACAGTATATTTAGACGTCTTTCACTTAATGAACTAAAATGTAATTTTGAACTAACTACAGTATTCTTTTATTTCCACCATTTAAGTCATAACTGATCATACGAAAAGCAAGGGTCAGTGACGTATTTTTAAAACTCTTTTACACTACCAAATAAATAAAATAAACTACGAAGCATATAAATTTAAAAAAATAGTTACTTAAGAACTAAACTAACACAATAACGGTTTTATTAAATAGTCCAAATTTAATGGACAAATTTTTTAATATTCAAAAACAAAACCATTTCACCTTTTATAGATGTATTTTTAAAAGAACAGGCAAAGGAGAAAAAAACATGAACTGTGAACACAACCATTAAAAGTCCCGTTAAAATAATTCAAAAACTAATAAATTATGAAGCAAAAAAGTTATGTGCAAAAAAATGTTTGTTTTGTTTTTTTAATCCAAAAACAGAATCAACGATGTTGTTTTTTTCCTGTCTCTTAAAGGGAATGCATGAATGAAAGAGAAGAGGTAAAGCTCTTGAAATATTATTCTTCCCAAAAATAGAGAGATGGAATACATTCAGATGGAGCAGATGAAACAACAATAAAAATAAGAAGAGAAGAATGTACGTCAAAATTGTTACAATCTCGGAAGTTCCTTTTTTTGGTAGATCTAAATTTGGGAAATGCCATGGCATTTTTGCTAAAATTGTACAAATTTATGTTTTTGAAATAATTCATTACATATTTTGACGCAATGTTTTTCAGAGAATGGTGATGATTCAGACGCAAATGGTCACTCTTTTTGCGGCACATAAAATAAATATCCGCAGTTATTTTTACGGGCTATTTTCTGCTTTGTACAACGTCAAAGTGAGGGAAATGAAAGTGCTGCCGAGAGACAAAAGCAGCAATAAAATCCGGAACTTCCTGAATTTTAAATATAAAAAAAACTATATTATTTTATTGGCTTGTTTTGTCGCTGGAAAAAAAGAAATAAATTAGTTAATTTACATTTTAGTTTCTTTATTAGTTAAAAGAGAGGGAGGACATCGGCGAAATACTTCAACGTAAAACGGAAGAAACATTTGTACACATCAATTTGTTGGTACATTTACAAAAACAGCTTTACAAATTTCAGGGAAGTACTGTCGAAAAACATGCACTCAAAAAAGTTCAAATGTTTAAAAACATGCCTTTTTCTAACAGCGATAGGTAAAAAAGTAGGCGGTTTGTACCACCACTACAATCTGTAGTAATGGAATTTTTAAATCATTCATGAAAAATAACATTTTCTGCAGGTGATAAAGTTTTTTTAAAAAAGAATGTTTTAAAACAAATTAATTTTCAATGCTTAACATTTGTTTTTAACAGGAAAAAGGCTGTTCAAAGTGCAGTGTTGAAGTGCAAAACAATTTTGTTTGTTGGCATCAAATATTCCTGCCCAAAATAAAAAAAAACTATTTAATTTTTAGAAATAAACATGCAAACTTTTAATTTACAAATCATAAATTTAAATTTAGCGATAAAACTAAATTTGGAAAGAGAAAGAAAAGAGTCTTTTTTTAAGCACGTTGGTTGTTTTTTGTATTTGTTAAAAATTGTTATTAATTGTTTTCATTCTCGTGTAAAAGCTTATTCACGGAAGTCAGTTTGTTAAAAGTGCTATTTCTGCGGGGGTTCATTAATGTTTAAAAAGTAAAACTTTTCGAACACGGTAACATCAAAGATTGAAACAACAACAAGGTCAACAAAAAACAATTTCCAACAGAATCAAAAATGAAAAAAAGATGGGACTCCGCTCTGTTAGAGAAAAAACAGTTTCAGAATTTTTTAAGAACTGTTAAAATTTAAGCAGTTATTAATCTGCAAAAAAAATCTGAATGACGCCATTTTGGAAGACTTGAAAATTTTTTACACAAAGATTTCCTTTTTTTCAAACATTTTTTTAAAACAAAAACTAAAAGCTCAAAAGGGTTTGAAAGTTAATCTTATCAATCCTGCTACTACTGTTTCAGTTGCTGCCATCCGCCCTTTTCACAACCTTTTTGACAACCTCCGAAAAAGCAAAAAAAAAGAGGGAAGAAAGAATATTAGATTATTAAAGAGCTGTCTTTTCTTGCTTGACGTTTCAAATTCGGTTTTTACAAACAAACACAATTAAAGATTTGAAAAATAATGAATTCATTTAATAAAAAAATAATTGCAAATTACAAATGTTATTTGTAGAGCTAATTTCTTAAAGTTGTAATAATTGTTAGTATATAGTTTAGAGCGATGATTTTCGGATTATGATTCATTTTAAAGGTTTACTAAAAGTTTCTACTGGCTTAATTGTTTCCTTAAAAATTAAAAGTTCTTGTATGTTTTCTGATCAAGAAAGAAAACGTTTTTGAAATCAAAACATAACTATCAGTCATGGTAAGGTTTGAAACTTAAAGAATGACATTTTTTAAGGACATATTTCAATCATAGTACGAAAAGCTGTCTACGTTTATGGTGTTATAAACTAAAAGCTGAACACATACATGTCATTCCGGAAGAGCTATATCCTGTAACTCTCTAATCTCCCTTCTCCTTTTAGTCACGTATCAAATTAATCAGACCATGGTCACTTCTTTCTATGAAATCTGATGCCACAATTTTTCCTTTCTTTTTTTCTTACAAACCTTAAAAAATACAGCTGTCATCAAATTATTTTTTCTTCCAAATTTAGCCATTTTTGAAAGCGGAAAAAAGAAGTTTAAACGTGATTATACATAAACTCTGTAGTTGCTGAAGCTATTGATAGTACGTACGTGATGGTGGCGGTGGCTAAAGATTCTTTCTAATTTTTAAAACAAAATTTAAAAACACAAGTTTTCTTTTTTCAGAAACAGCAGCTGAAAGTTATAAAAGCAAATTAAAAATGTTCCTTTTTTTTATCTTTCCGTATTTCAACTTTTGGAGGAGCAAAGAATACAAATGAGGTTTATTTTCCAATAAAGAAAAAGTAGGAGGAAAGAAAAAGTTATTTTTTTCTTGTTTTTCTTTCTTTTTTACATAATATTTGATTTCTAAAAATAGCAAAAAGTTTTGGGCTTTTTTTAGAAACTTTTTATTTTTGGCACAAGCACATGGCGGAAATAAGCATTCATTCAAAACATTTGTAAACCTTCTATTTCTTTGCGGGGGAAGAGAAAAGAAGAAGATCGGGTAGTAAAGATTTTTTTGTTCATTGACTTAAAACAAAAAAAAAGAAACAGAAGCAAGGGCATCATCCATCGAGGAGGAGGCGTCAAATGAAGCTTAATTCAATTTGAGTACATTGATAGACTTAAAGTTTTTTTAGAAAGAATAAAGAAGACGACGACAAAAAGGGGGCAAATATCAAATTTGATTATGAGCTTTTAATGATAACCCGACCACACAAAAAATTATTTGCATTTTAAAAAGGGTAAAATTATGGGCTTGTTTATTTTTGGGTTGTCAGCAGAAATATTAGACGTTTAATTCTCCTTCAAATTTTATTAACAAGCTACAACAAATTAATACATTCTTCAATCAACAGTACATCACAACCCAATTTTTATTTCCTTACTAGTGATTACTAGTAAAAAAACACTTATCCACTTTTTATCTTTTCTTAAGTCCTTCTTCAGAGGAGCCATTTTGTCTGCCATTTGCTGCAGTTTCTTGCAGCAAAAAATAATGTTTCTTGAAAGAAGTTTTTTAAACATAAAAACGGAACACTTTCTTTCTTTTGAAGAAGGAAAGAGATTTGTGTTTCCTTGATACCTTTCATTTTTTTGTGAATACGTTGTTTTTAAGACGGCATCCGCCACCCCACTACTTCTTTGTATTTCACGTCATATCACCTTGGAAGAACTTTTGCTTTCTTTTTCCAAGCAACCATTAAAAAATTTGGGGGTTGCAAACAATCGTTTTTTTAAATTGCTCAATAAAAGATTACTGTAATTGTTTAATGATTTCATTCATGTTTTTGAATGAATGAAATCATTGTATGAAATAATTCAAATGGACTACTGTAAAAATTACATTTTTGTGTAGGGCAAAAATAAAAATAGGATAAAGTTTTATCTCTTTTTTTACAGTATAACTTTGTACAAAAATTTAATAAAAAGCAATAATAAAACTTTAAAAGTTAATAGCTGAGAAATGTTCTTGTTGGAAGGACACTGCTTCCAGCATCCGATGCCGCATAACCAAAAGCATATCGAGGATCAATTGATGGGGTATATGTATTTGGAGCTTTATTTGATTCCTAAAATTTAAGGATATTAATTAGAATTACGGTTTATCCAAAAATTATTTAAATAAAAAAGTAAGCAAAAAAACTAACATTAAAAATTAAAAAAATTAAACGTTTGTTAAAAATTAAATTTCAGATATGGCAAAATGATAATAATAGAAGAAGAGAGAGATAAGAAGAAGTTTGTGGCATTATTATTTTTGAATTAATTAGACGGTTGTGACACTTCCCAAATTCTGAAAAAGCATAAAAGCGTGCTAATAGAAATAAGTAATTGTACAAAAAATAATTGTAAGCAATTGATTTTGATTATTACTAGAAGCTCTTTCACCAATTTTACTTGTTATTCTAGGAAACAAAAGCTTCGAGTAATAATCAATCAATAATTTAACTAAAAACAACCAAATGATAGACGGCACTTACATGCATAACTTGATAATCACGAACCGGATAATTTTGATCATGTTTGTATTGTGCAATTGGATCTTGAACTGGCTCATTTGAAAAGAAGATATAAGATGTAACAAATAGAGCAGAAAAAACTCCAAACATTAAAACCATTAGCGCCAATGAAGCAATATAGAATGAATAACCGTAAGCTTTCTAAAAGAATTGGTCTTAAAACGAAATCAAAATCAGAAACTTGCCTCATAAGTATTTCGAACACCAATTAAATACCGGGATTCTAGCATTTCTGCATTGATCATAAATACAACCAATGCAACACAGAATATCAAAACTATAAAATGAAAACAGATTGCGTACATCTGAATTCTAAAAACTATCTTACATGCAAATCCTAAACACACATCCATAACAATTGTTGCAATTTTTCTTTTATGTGGACGAAAATATGAAATTGCAAGAGCAATGAGGCCAATGGTACAAAGGGCCAAAGTTATCATCATTATAATTAAGCATGCATAATGCCATCCAAAGAAATATGGAGTTTTTAAAAGTTTCTTTCGGCAATCTCCAATTAACAAAAATCGACAAACATCAACTTTCTCGTAATAATTCATCATATTATCTGAGAATATATACCAGCATGCTTGTTCACCGGGACAATAAATCCATAGACCGGAATCTACGCGTTGATGGGCATCTGTATCATAGGCTGTTTGCCAAGCTGGTGTTGCAACAGCAATAAAGGCAATGAGATCTGCAATTCCAACTAACACGAAAGTAACAGCTTGAGCTTTTGCGAGCCGAGTTGTAAAATTTAAAAGACCCATTGAAAGGTCTTCTTTTAGATGCTTTCACCGAGATATTTATGAAAATTCTTTGTAGATGGTCAAAACTAAAAACTGTAAGATAAATGTTAAAATTGATTTAAATTCAACAAAATTTACAAAATAAAACTTTAATGAAGGGTGTTCGTCAAACATTAGACAAAAATGGTTCATATATTGCACGTAAATGGTTAAACAAAAACAAAATTACGATTGATTCTAAGGACAGCACAAAGTAAGTACAAAACCGTAAAAGTGCATAAATTTTAAAAGAAATTTTCAACTCTTCTTTTTTATAATTTTGATAAGCACTGATATTGCTTACAAAATTGTTCATAAATAATTTCTATTATTTAACTTACATGCAACTATTATTAAAAAAAATACCGCCTTCTATTTTTTTAAGATTTAAAAAAATTAAGTTTATTTTTATTCCAAAATAATTACACCACCAAAAAACTGTAAATAATTTGTGAAAGAAAAATGACTGCCAAAAATAAAAAAAAAGTATTAATCCAATTAAAATTTTGTTCTTTTATTGAACTGTAAAAAAGTAGAACAACAACAAAGTAAGTAAGTAATCACAAGAACTATTTGGCAAGGAAATGCAGGGGAGTAGTAAATTAAGTCATCACGAGTCATTTACATTTTTAAAAAACAACAACGAGGTTTTCAATGCTGGTCTCCCACGTTTTTAAGGTTAATGGAATTAAAAAAACACAAAAAGTTGAAAAAGTGTTCGAAAAATATGTGTTACTAAAAGTTTTTTGCAACACTTTTCTGTCGAAAACATGAGTAAAAATAAAATATATATTGAATGATTCCGCCAAAGCCAAAGAAGACCCCCTATCATCGTCATCTTTCCACTTGAAAAAGAAATCGGACAAAAATTTGCAAATTTTTTTTTCTGTTTTTGGTTTGTGTATCAAAAATGGTTCAACAAAAAAATTTTAATGTCGTAAAGTCGTTTCTCATCATCTCATCCGCATCATGCAAGGTCATCTGGCAATAGCCCAAACAAAAATATGTAAAAAAATTCAAGGCAGGCTTCACAAAACTTGGAATTCGAGATTGATTTATTTGGAATAATTTTTTTCTAACGTAAAAGCGGCAATCAAAAAACAACAATAACAACAACAAAAAAACCTGAAGGTACAGAGGTAACTTCTTTTTTGGATGGTGTAGGTATATTGTGCAATTGACGCTGCTCCAAGGTCGAAATAACATATATATGGGATGGAAGTGAATGCAGGAGGAAGATGAAAAATAGAAGATAGAAAAAAAAGTAGAAATTTTGAATGGAAGCAAGCATGCAGAAAAGGAAAGAATTGAAGAACCTTTTTTGAAGGCCTATATTTTTGGAAACCCTATTGAGTATTAAAAAAGTGTTATTGTTGAAAATGCGGCAGTTATACCTTTTTTTTACTTCTCAACTTCTTGACTTCCGTCATTTTGTTTCAAGTTTTTAAACATGAAACTTTGGGCAAAAAAGAGAGTGCATTTTTACACAAAAATCTTTTTTGGGAAAAGAAAAACAACAAAGAAACAATATATTTATTTTTTAAAAAAAGCTATAAAAAATTGAAGTTAATCTTCGCCTAAATTCTTTTTTTGGGTGGAAAAATGAGTATGGAATCTTCGACGACAAAAAAACTTGAAAAAACTTTGTTTTTAAATTCACGAATCAGAATTTTTTTGATGGAAGAAGAATGCAAAACGAAGAAAAAAATCACGTGTGAAAAAATGGGTGTTTTTTTTATTTTTGGAAAAAAGTTTCACTTTTCAAGTTGTTTTTAAGTAAGTGTAATAGGTTTTTTGTTTTTTAGAAAATAACCGCTCTTAGAAAACAGTTGAAAAAGTAAGTATAAATCATTTTAAGCAGTTTTTTAAAGGCTTCAAAGAAGTTGTTTTTAAGAAACTGGCAAAAATTTGTTTTTAAAGTTTTTTAAAAAAACGGGATTTTGTCGGAGATGTTAGAGAATACAAAGTGGACACTTTTGTTGTTTTGTTACTATGGATTTAGGTCAGCCGATGAACGCCACCGCCGCCATAGGGGGTAAAAATGCGAGAGAGAGAAAGAAGGAAGAAAGATGAAGTAATGATGTTTTGGTCACTTGGTCATTTTTATGCAAATTTTTTCCGAGAAATAATTTTAAACCCCTTTTTTCATAAACCTTGGCAGTTTTATGGGTTTGTTTAGAACTGCTTTGAAAAAGGGCATGACAAGATAATTACAGGTGCCATTCAAAGAGAATGTAAGAATAGCATGCACACACATGCCACAAAACAAAGCATTGGCACTTTATTATATTTTATAAACAAACAATCATTAAAGAAAGAAAGAACGATATGTACAAACAAACAAAATAAAGCTGAAAGTGTTACAAAAATAGCTTTCATCGACTTTGATTAGGTAGAGGTGGAAGTTCTCTCATAGCAAATTGACTTTCATATGGATATAGCTGAGATGAAGAAGATCCAGGACGAGGGAAATAACTTTCAACTTGTCGATATGGTCCCGCATTGACAAAACTATCCGCATATTTAGTGATTGATCCAGCTTCAGAATTTCTTAGACGAGAAGTTGTAAATATATGTATTACAGCAATAATTAAAGAAATAACAAAAATAATACATGCTGCAACTTGAATGAAAAAAGAATAGCCACGATGCTTTTCATAGATTCCACTAACAGATACATGATAAAATCGATATTCAACGAGTTGTGAAAAGAACATAAAGACTACTGTAGCACCAACATGTAATATTGCTAAAATGTGGGGGGTAAAGAATTGAAAATTTGCATAAAGCTTACTTGCAACGGCAATTGCAACAACAAATGTTAATGAACTTAATCGGCGGCCATTTGGTTGTAGCGCAAAGCAGAAAGATATCAAGGCAACAAAAGCTGAAAATTGTGCGCCAAGATATACAGCAAGAAGGCGACGCTGCCATGCTAAAATGAAAGTTACTGTTAAAAATCAAGACTGTGGTAAATGAAACAAACCATAAAATGGTGGAGTTCTCCAATCAACAATTTCTGCAGATGTATAAAAATTAAAATCTGCTTCATTAAAAGTGTAGGTGCCTAGAAATGTCATTGTTCTTATTACTTAGATGAGACCTTTGAAAAACAAACATGTATACATTCCATTTGGACGTGTTTGACAGTTTAACCAAAGTCCACTTTGAATCCATTGTTGTAGTTCTCGAGCATATACTGTTTGCCACGCAGGAGTTAATAAAGCCACAAAACTTGTAATCCAACCAATTATTGCCACAACAAAAGCAGGCGTTTGAAGGGTCCATTCATATTCGATTGCCATTCTGTTATTTTTAAATTTTATGCATTAACATTAAAAAAGAGCGTTTTCGGACACTTCTTTTTGTACTATAAAAATAGGTATAAGTATGTTATTGGGATGAATGAATCACGAAAACGAAGTGAACGAAATATCGATTGATAGATTTTAAAAAAGACACAACAACTCGCTTAAGGCAGCCACTTTAAAAGGAAAGAAGGTGAAACCTGTTTTTTCACATTGTAGAAAATGAATGAATGCCTTTAAGATTTTTGACTTTAAAGAAGTAATTAAAGTTTTAAAAAAGTAAACAAATACAATTAATTTTTTGAAGCGTTGGAAAACAAAAAGAATTAAACTGCAGAAAAGGGGGAAATAATAATGCTATCAAAAAATATTGGAAAAACAATTATGATCAAACAAAAATGGAATTTATGAGATTTTCTATGACAACCAAATGTGTCGTAAAAAACGGAATTTCTTTAAAGCCAAAAAAAGAAATGAAGTGCCTTTCAAAAGCAAGTATCCGTCTGTCTACATGCGTACTTAAGAAAAAAACAACAAAGAAAAGCCACTTTTTATTATCCGCAAAAAAATAAACAGTTTTAAAAATTTTCAAATCAAATCAATGTTCTCTTTTTTTCGATTTTATTTTGATTCAAAATTTTTGAAGAAGGAAAAGAAATCGAAGAGTAAAAAAACTGCGCCATGCAGCATTGCAAAAAAGTCTTCTACAAAAAAGAAAAAATATCGAGTGTCCTGCGTTTGATGGTTGATGATGATGACCTTGACCAATTCAAATGATTCCATTTTTCATTATTTCATTCACAAAAGTGTCCGCTTTTTTAGAATTTGAATACCTTCCTTCATTGGCACTCTTCTTTTTTGGGAGAGTAAAAAATATGGCTGGCGAATTAAAAGACCAATAGTTTTTATGGAAAAGTTTTAGAGTTGGAGAAATGTTCGATATTTTCTTTGTCTACTTTTTAAGTTCAGGGAAAGAAAGAGAAGGGAGGATTGTAAACGCTTGAATTGCAGGTGATCATAGAAGGTTTCAAGTTAAGCCGGAGTAAAGTCCCAATAAATAGTTGTCGCCTGCTATTTATTAACTAGACACATTTTTCTCTTAAATCCAAAGATTTAGCAGGAATATGCCAACATTTTAAGGAATTTCTGACAGTTTTTTCTCAGTTTAAGTAAAACAAATTTATAGGCAAAATATTGGGTCTTAAATCTTGATTGAGTTGAAAGTTTCTATGACTTATGTTTACCAAAAAGTTTCATCCCTTGTTTATTTAAAGTTTAATTTCATATTATATTAAACACTTTTATTTACAACAACCCGTGTGTAACGAAAAACAAACAAATATTTAGAAAACTTGTAAATCATGTATGCTACTATGTGCAGTTGTTCCATAACTTGTTACTGTACCAGTTTTTCTTCGAATAACAGGTTCACTTTCTCGACGAAGTTGTCGCCAACCATGCCTTCCAGATTCCCCGACGAGCCCACTGAACACATTATTCATTAGAATCCATTTAATTTCACCATATGGCTTATCTTTGGTTTCTGGTAAAAATAATATTAGAATTATTGCAATAAAAAATGCAGGTAAAATTGCAAGAATAAACAAAGACCAAATTCCAATTTTTGTTGAAAGTGGAAGATATACAAATGTCATAAATCCAGAAGCTGTCAGTAAACTTCCTGTGCTAATTGTTTGACAAAGATGTGTAATTCGAGGGGATACAAGTTCAGAGGTTAGAAACCATGCTGGTGCACCTGCTCCAAATCCAATTGCAGCTTTAGTAAGCCCAAATCCGATTACTTCAATAAACGTCCAATGGGTTGTATCTCCAATTAGGGCAAGGATATTGAAAATCCCGGTCCCCACCAAACCACAAATAATTAAACGCTTCCGACCAAATCTATCAGCCTAAAAAAGTTGAATATTTTTATTGTCAAAAACGTTTAACAAGTCTTTACAAAACATTTTTTGTGTTGTTTTTAAACCTATTACACTGTACTTATTCAATGTTTTATTAGCTCTAACTGAGAATTGCCTGTTTCGGCGTTAACAGTGTTTGCTTCATGTCTCACTTGAGTTTTAAACCAAAAAATGAAATAAGTACAACATCATTGATTTTAATACATTATTATAACCAATGAAGTTGTTTTTTTTTAATTTACCGACTTATTCAATTAAAAAAAGCAAATTTATCTTTAAGTAACAAATGATACTGCGCGACACGATATTAAGCTAAAAATGGTAATTTTTGATTATGGGCTACTAAAAAAATAAGTTGAAAAATCACATCGAATATCCTCTGAACCAGAAAGGCTTGTGAATTTTGTGAATTAATGACTTACCAAAAAAGCGCCAATGATAGAAGTAATTAATAAAATTACACCATAAATTACTGTAAACAGTTCAGAAAATTTTTCACCACTTGACTAAAATTACTGTGCTCATTAGTTTCAACAAAGTTAATCAAAACAAAAAACATACATGTAAAATTTGATTTGAGTAAGAATCTATTAAATCATCAGCTGTAAAGGAATAGCTGACTGCAGCCAATGTTCCAATAATTAATCCCTTCAAATTATTAGATTCACGCAATTCACTCCAACTTGATTTTCTGCCAATACTCCATCGACCAAATGCTTCACTTTTTACACAATCAATGTAATCTTCAGTGCCATAATAGAATTTCACAGATTTTGCCAAATTTTTTTCCGTTAAACCTTTTTTTGTCATTGTATCAACGACCCGAAAAGGCGTGGGTGGAAGTTTCCATAAAACGAAGATGAAACATATAGTTGGAATAATTCCAATAATTTGTAGAAATTCAAATCTGATAAATCCAACTGGAATTAAAGCTTCAGATCCAAGTAGTAAGCCACAAAGGGTTGAAAAGGCTTGAAAAACTTGCTGAAAGAAAAATGTTGGGATTTTTTAGGTAAATTAATTCTCTGGTTTTTTTTATTACAATGCTATGTTACAATAACCTTGTGCTGATAGACGTTTGCTGTGTTTTTTGATTAAATGTTTTTGTGCTATCATTTTAACACAAAACACAAATATATTTTTAAAATTCTTTTTTTTGCCAATGCACTTTTCAGGAGATACATCCCTTTCAGCATTTAATTATTATATTTGCATATTATCTTTTACAATCTTTGCTGTAATATAATTATTACCTGTAGACATGAAAGAAATGGACGAGATGAAGGCGGAGAAGTTTCAATGGTAAAAAGAGGAAGGAGGCAAAGTGAAGAACCCGCATGAATTCCTATTAAAAATCTTCCAATAATTAAATCCAGAACAAATGCAGTTTCTCCTAAAAAAAGAAGTTTGTACGTGTAATAAACTTTAATCAGTTATCAGGCATCTTTAAGAAAATCCAGAATAACACGAAATTTCCCTTTTTTTAAATTTTTTAAAAACTGAAATTTTAACTTTCACTTTTGGAAAGCAATTTTATGAAATTAATTTTTTTGATGCTTATCTCTCTTTTATCCCTTTTTTAAAAAATCTGAATAAATCTCGCTTTTGAAAGTTATTAAAGTGACACATCCTAGACATATGACTGGATGCCTGAGTATGTCAAGTGATGGTGTCGTGTCTTAGATGTCTAATACCAATATTTGATTATTTGTACATTGAGGACCTTTAACAAAAAAATATGTATTTCGTGAATTCATGAAATCAATAACCTTAAACTTTTATTTTGCTTTTTTAAACAAGAAAATGCTAACCCCCAGAATAACTTGTTTACGCCCAAAAATTCTCCTCTAAAATCTATAATTTCAAAACTTGCATACCCATTTTAGCAGCGCTTCTTCCGATCAACTGAACAAGGGATCCAATAATAGCTGGGAATGTTGAAATTAATAGAGCATTTTTTACTCCAACTTTTTTAACTAAAAATGGTACCTAAAAATGCAATAATTTTGCTAAAAATTGCTTTTATTCAAAACTTACTAAAATAAAACCTAAAAATGTACCAGGATAAAAACTGGAGACAATTGCGCTCCATTCTGATGACCATGCTCCTGGGGTGGATTTTGAACAAATTGTATAATTTTGGTGATTTAGGCAATCTTTAAATTTTGCATAATTTGCAATGCCAAAAAATGTTGTTGAAGCAGTATTGATATAAGTTATCTAAAAACAACAACATACAGAAACTTTAGATATCTTTTTTGGAAAAAGGTTTCATTTTTTACCTGATATCCAAATTGCCAATTTGCTGCAAAACTAACAAATGCTGCTATTGTTAAAAGCTTTTTATGGGGTAACATTTAACTGCAACAAGCAATAGCAAAAAAACTCTTTTTGATAACTCTTTCTTTATTTGTCTGTGTTCTTTTTTCTTCTTGCTTTCAATGTTTTTATGATCAATAAAAAAAGATGCCACAAACAAAAAATATCGTCGATCAAAAACCTTGTCCTTCTTTTTCTTCTTATCAGGGCTTATCAGAACTTTTAGAGTCTATGCTTTGTTTGTGCTTTCTTTTTTTAACTTTCCTTTCTTCATTTTCAAAATTAATTAATTTTATCTCGACCGATAATATGACTCCAATATCAGAATCTGTGGATATGTCGGTACACTCTATCCCGAAATAAAAATGCACTTCAGAAAAAGAAAGCTTCAAAATGCAACATATTCAATGAGGTCGATTTTCTTTTAGGAAACACATATTCCTTGCTATTAGGATAGATCCATCCAAATCCTCAGAATCCATTGCAAGAAGAAGGATGGCGCGACTTTCGCTTATCAATTTTCAATAATCGCTAAAAAGGGAAAAAATGAGGGCGGGAATTTAGTTCTTATTTTCGGGGGTATCTTTTTTTTCTGACTGACTGATTTTCTGGATTTTCAGAAACTCTTCTTTCAACTCTGGTTTTTTCTTTCCTCCTCAAATAGCTTCAAATCAGATATACTTTTTTTTCATCAGCATTCTTTTTAAAAATTTTCCGTGACGCGTTCCCCTTTTTTATAGCTTTTTAAACTTTAACTTTTTTATAAACTAATTCTGTTGCATTTTTTAGGCTTAAAAATAATAAGTTCTCTCACTCCCTTTTTCTTTCAAAAAAAAGTGTGTGTGAGGTGAACCAATATTTTGGCCAACCTTTTCACACAAAAATAAACGGTTTTCCGTATGACGACCAGTAGATATCAAGCTAAAAACGTTCTATTATTGAAACCATTCTTTTTTGCCATCTACATTTTTGCTCTTGTTGTTTCGGTTCCACTTTCACTCTTTGTTTGGTTTATTCGCCGAGAACTTTTTAACGAAAAATCTGTTGCTGGTGACAACAAGGTATGTGTCTTTATTATTGTTACAGTATACTTTGACTATAGGATACATAAGCTAAGATAGTATTAATATAAAGCTGTTGATGATGTGGTGGTAGATACATCCTTGTTCACAGCTGCCATTACAATATAGCTTCAAATTATTTGATGTACTAATAAATTAAAACTTTTAAGTCATGCTCGTTGTCATCGTCCATCCAGAGCAATGGAATGGAGGCTCCGACCGCTGCACTATTGGGATAATTCGACATTTTGCAAGTAGTGGCCATCGAGTGGTATGGTATACAACAATGATAGATGAATATTGGGCAAAAGAAGATTTCTTTGGAATCGGTTTGTCTTAATTCTGATTTGCCTATTAATGTAATTTTGTTTAGAAATTCGAAAAACTCCATTGAATTTGCATCCAGGAGATTGGTTTAGTCAAAATATTGCACTTGGCTATAAACTTGTATTCTCCGATTTAAAGCCAGATTTAATTGTTGTTGATCATTCTGCAAGCTGTGTACCAATGCTTAAATGGCGCTTCCCAAAATCTAAAGTTCTTTTCTATTGTCATTTCCCGCAGCAACTTGTTACACCTTCAAGATTCTTCTTATATCGATGGTATTCAAATGCAATTGGGCTAATTGAAGCAAAACTCTATGAATCTGCCGATGTTGTAATGGTTAATTCAAAGTTTACTGCTGCTTCATTTGAACAAGTTATGCCATCTGTATGTAATTCCAAAATTCGAGTTGTATATCCACCATGTGATGTTGATTCTCTAAGTATCCCCAATGGCCGAGCAATATCACGAAAGCAGAGACCTCAGAATCAAATTTATACATTTTTATCAATGAATCGATTTTGGCCTGAAAAACGTCTTGATATCATTGTTGAAGCAGCAGGTAATTATTATATAGATGATTTAAATTGAATTAAATATAAATTAAATTTATTTAAATTTAAATTAGGTTAGATTTTGTTAGGATAAAATTTTCATGAGTTGACACTTTTTTTCCGTCTCTCATTTCTCCGCTTTTTCGACCTCAATTATCTCCTCCAGAGGGTTCCTTGAGAAAAGAATATTTAAAACAAGTTTATCCATTTCTTTTTTTAGCATTGTTAAAGAAAAAAGGATATCAAGCAAAGATACAACTGGCGGGATCTGTGATGCCACACATTCCAGAATCACGGATATATTATGAGCTTCTAAAACAAATGGTAAAAGATCACAACGTGGAAGGATATATCGAATTTGTGCCATCACCATCAGAAGAAGAAAAATTCAGGCTTTATCGTGCATGTGATAGCGCGCTATACACACCGCCAAATGAACATTTTGGAATTGTTCCAATTGAAGCACTAGAGCAGAGACGTCCTGTTATTGTCATTGATTCTGGTGGGCCTGCAGAAACTGTAATAGAAGATGTTACAGGAACAAAAGTAAACATAATAGTAACACAGAAATATGCAAATTATGACAATATTTTTAGATCTCTGAACCAGATGCACATTTGCTCGCAGATGCAATGATAAAGCATATAAAACGTGAATTTTGGGAAGATTTGGATATCGATGAAAATTATATCTCCCAGCGGAAACGTTTTGAAGAACAATTTAGTTTAGATGGTTTTGGGAATAGAATAGATGATGCCTTAGTTTCAATGTTTCCAGATACATATATACCAACAGCAAAAAAATATCAGCATTTACCATTTACTGCTCCAACGAATGTTGTTGTAACAACTCCAATGAAATCTAAGTCTTTGCCAAAGCTTGATAGTTCTTCTGCTTTTGATAATCGTAAAAATGCATAATTTCTAAACAACAATAATGAGTAAATTTATTTATCTATCTATATATATATTCTGTTTTTATATTTGTTTGTATCTTTCTTTTTGTATCGTTCCGCCGACAAGCATCTCGATGGTCAACCACGGACGGGTGTTTTTGGCATGGGGCGGCCGCGTTTTTAGGCGCGTTCGATTTCCCTGTTTTATTTTTTGTATTTCTGTAAAATTTTTTGTGTCTAATTTTTCACTTTTTTAGTTTAAAAAATGTTTTTCTTTAGCCGATTGTATTCATTTTCGAAATAGTCTTTCCATTATAAGTCTTTCATCATCTTTCAATTTTTGAGTTTTGTCACCTTTTTCGTTTTTAACTTTTGTCTAAAAAAAATTTAAATCTTAAAAATCGTTTTTTTGAACTGTAATTGTTGTTTATTATTTCGATGATTAAAAGTATTATTAAATTATGAAACAAATTTTTTGACAAGCTAAAAACAAAAAATTACAAATCCGGAAATACATGTTTAGAAACAACCACGCATATCATAACATGCTGCAGCAGAATCCTAAATTATCTTGCAGCAGAATCAAAGCTTTCGCTTTTACAATGCTTGAAACTCAATCCATCAATCCTTTTCCATTGTTGTCTACGTCAATATAATTTTAAAAGTCCAAATACATAAAACAGGATATGTATATATTTATATATTAAAATGAGTCATGCTATATGACGTGGAAATTGTTGAATGGAATGTCAAGAACGAACGAAAAAAAGAATAAACAAAAAAATTAAAGCGAATCTTTTATTTGTTTCCAGAGGGTATGCATTTCTGAAGCCGAATATCGAGAATATTGATAATGAAAGACAGTAAAGCGATTTAAAAAATGATGATCAAAACCTTCACGATGTATTAAGCGTGTTCCAACACAATTGGATATTAGCCCCATCATAATATCATCTAAATGTACAAATGGAAAATCACAAATATGCTGTAGAATTTCGGATGCAGCTTTGCGAGATATTATAAAGCTAGATCCTTGCACAAATGGTGGGTAACATTTATGATTGTACATGGTTGATGGAACATGCCATAGCAGCCATGGCATAAAAAGACGAGGATATCCACGTGAAACTTTTCCAATTACATAATTATCACCTTTTTTCATTTCCTAAAATGAAAACAATTTAATTAAAGACTTGAAGTAAAAATCGGACAAGTGTTTCTAATAGTGAATAAACTTTGCTTGGTACGATTCAAAAAGAAAACAAAAAATTAGTACAAATTTTTTTCCATAAAAATGTCAATTCAAATAATCTTGTAATAAAACACTTACATTAGAATATCCCATTAAAGCAGTTGAATTAACAATTGTATCATCATTGATGACCATAATTTGTTCAACATTTGAATGCTTTAAAAAATATCCATATGTTGCCATCATTTTCAAGGTTAAATTAAAATAGGAATCAATAAAATCAAGTTGTAAAATATCTTCATTCTTTTTAGCCTCAGCAGAAACATCAGCCTTCCCTTTTCCAACAACAAAAATTACAGGAATTTCAGAAGGAAAAGTTTTCTTCCAAGTTTCTCTGATATAATCTCGATAACTGGCAGCGTTTGGGGCAGATCGGATTACAATAACTTTTTCAAATTCTGTTGTAAAATTGGGAGTTATAATTGCTTCGATACTTTGATTCAGAGAACATTCTTTACTGGTATTGGCATGCGGGAAAACATGTTTAATACAAGCAGAAAGTGGCTGACGAATTGGTTGTTGAACATTTAAAAAATCTGCATCTGTGTAACATATAAACCTCAAGGGAAGTAACGAGCGTTCTAAATAATTTGCAAACTAAAAGAATCTATTGATTTATTTTTGGCAAATATTGTAGGACTTACAACTAAATATGGTAAAATCCAAAGAAATTGGCAAATAAATAATTTAAGGGGCAACGGAGTTGCATTCAACAAACTCCGCGCAACAAACATCGATCGGCAAAAAAAATGCCGCCGGTCAAATAGCTATTATTTATTATTATTATTATTGATATTAATGATGATAAAGTAGATAGATAGACGACGACGATGAGAAGACGGAGAAGTGATATTCCGGTTGTTTGGTCTTGTTCGAGAGTTCGACGTCCGACGACGACGTCGGGAATCCATTTGAGTCAAAAAAATATTTCTCTTTTTTCCCTCTATCAATCTCTTTTGCTCTCTTACAGCCTTACACAGAATTGCTTATCCCCCGATACCATCTTTCTCTCTCAATGTTGAGGGTAAGTGAGCGAGACAGAGCTGTAGCAGCAGCAATCAAAATATTAAAAAAATTAAAAAGAAACCTTGTTTCTTCATTTTTTTTATTATAAATCTTTTATTTGAAAGCAGTTGACCACCCTTAAACTTTGAATGATCATCCGGAATCAAGAAAAAAGAATCATGCTTTTTAAAATTTATTAATCTTTTTCCTGAAAAACTTGTTTTGTTTTCATAGAAGGGTTACTATACAAAAAAGCTGATATTACGTTTTATGCAAATCATCAATAATAGCAACTAAAATGCCCTATAGAAAAAAAGTAATAATTGTAATCCATCTGTGATGATCATTATTACATATTATTATTAGATCATAAAACATTCAAAAAAAGTTGTAAACAAAATATTATTTTTTTGCAACCTTTTGCAACATTTGAATCCATATAAAAGCCTTTTCCATCAACAACTCCACCAAGTTGTCCAAAAACTCCGATTCCCTCTTTTTCCACATCTCCAAAATGTCCGTCAAACTTGCTCTTGTCGCTGCATTTTTATTTATCACTTTATCAATCATTATTGATGCCGCTCCTGCTCAAAGCGCAACAGCTCTTGATGAAAATGCTAAAGATGGTCCACATGTTATTCCTCCGGTAGTAGCTGGTGGTCCAGCTCCCCAAAATAGCCTTAATAATGCAACACAACCAAGAAAAGTTTTACGAAGACGTCCATTAGAAAAATCTGATAAATCTATTTCATCGTCGAATAGTAATGTTCAAACAATGCATCAATTAGATGCTGGTAAAGCTCGAAAACCTGAACAAGCTAATGACTATTATTACTATTATTATTATTATTATTAAGTAATAATGAAGAACTTTTTTGATGTATAAAAAGTTTTTGTACATTTGTAATATATGTACCTATTATTTTAAGATTTTTGTATAAAGTAATATAATAAATTTGTAAATATTGAAACGATTACTGTAGCTCACTAAAAAACGTTATTATAAAAGTTTGTTTTATAAACAAAAAGAATTAAAGTATTCGGACAATATTGTTTTTACATAATTAAAACAAAGTTTGCATTAAAAATAATCCTTTATTATTAAATGTAATCCGTTTTAAATTTGCAAGAAAATTTTTGTTATTGCAAACAAAAAAATTCATGAAAGACATAGTGTTGAAAAAGAGAACACAATGTCCATCATTTAAGTTCTCTAAGATGATTCAGCTTTGCTGAAATTTTTTTAAAATAACCTTACTTTTTAAAATTATGTTTTCTTACTTAATATTACTTTCTACATTCACTTATTTTTATATGATATTTTTTATTGCATTAAAGTTAAGCTGTGCCGTGAAAAACAAATGTCGATAAAAGCCTTTATTTCTATATATAACTTTGACAAATAGATATTCATTTATGTATTTGAATCGTTGTTTTTATATTTGGTTATTCATTATTTAACACTAATTAAACTTTAGTTGAAGCTAGTACTGCACTATTATTAACAATTAACTTATTGCTAACGAACAAATCGACTTTTCTTTTAGAATCGTGGATTTCTGATTGCTCTTAAGAGCTGAAGATCTTCAGCTAATGAACGCTCTGCTTTAGCATTTAAAAGATCTTTCAAAAATTATTATATTTACGCGTTTCCCCTTGTTTTATAGCTTAATAACTTTTTATCTATCGAAAAGGCACATTTGGTTTAAAAATTTTTAAAATTCTGACAGTGGTTTCGCGCGTGTTATAAACACCATCTGTCGACAGATATATATGTGTCTTCCACGGCCACCATTTTTTGCGAGTTTATGACTTTTTACATGATGTATGAATATAAAAAATTAAAAAAACATATTTTTGCAGGATACTTCTCTCAAAAAAAAACGATAAAATCTTACAATTTCAAAAATTTCAAGAGACGTCACCTGAAGAAGCAGAAGACACAATAGATGAATTATGGTTTGTTTATTTTTTATTAATCATTTTGATTGATTTTAAACCTTCAGTTAATAAATAGTAGATTTTTAGAGTCTTGCAAGTATTTGGAATATTGCTCGTCGAGATGTCCCAATCCCAGTAAATTCTCCAACAGAATTATTATCAGAAAAGCATGCAACTTTTATACTCAAATATGGAAAAACTGATAATTTATTTGAATATATTATGTCAGAGCATTTAAGGCTGAGTGGATTATATTGGTGTATTACTTCATTAGATATTATGGGCAAAAAGGATGAATCGGATATGGAACTTATTTTTCAAGTAATAAATGAAGCTAAAAATGATGATGGTGGATATGGTGCTGCAAAAGGACATGCGTCGCATATTCTTCATACGCTTTGTGCTGTACAAGTTCTTGTAACACTTGATCGAATGGATTTAATTGATGTTGAAAATCTTGTTCATTTTGTTAAAAGCTTGCAACAAGAAGATGGAAGTTTTCATGGAACACCTGAAGGTTAGTTTTGGCTTTACGATTTTTTCTTTTTCCAAATACTTATAAGTATTTTCCAAGCAAACAGCTTTAAATGTTTTGCTGTCTTTTTATTACCACATTTTCCCCTCTGATGATAAATAGTTACTGTCAAATTCGTACTTTTTCTGTAATTAATGCGTCTACCGCTTATTCAAAAAAATATTTATCCTTCCTTGTCATTAATATTCTAATGAATACGATGATGTTTTTGCATTGAACATGTTTAGCCTCTTTTTTGCTTCTCTCTCTTTTTCTTTGTTTCGCCATTTGAAAAGCTAATTACAAGCTACCTGTGCCATATTTGCACAAGTCAAATATTGTAAGTCAATAATTTGACCTGTTGACCGAAGCTACGATTGCACAATGAAAAGAATGGAAACCAAAATGGATAAAAGGTTTACACGCGATCTTCCTTTTTTCAAAATTTGAACATCTTTGAAAATGAATAGAAAACAACAAAAAAATATTACGATAACCGTATGCTTCCTGTCGTCTTTAAAAATGCTTGTATTTATTTCTGCGATTTTTAATAGGTGTAGAATGTCAAAATAGCTGTGTTATGTTTTTTTTGTCTGTAATCGGTTGACCTGACAATTGCGTATTTATTTTTTCTGAAGACAATTTATGGAAGGAAAACAATACAATGCAAAAGAAGGTGATGATCGGCCACCTTCCGCGAATGTGATTAAACCTCATTGACTTCCCCTCTTTCTCTCTTCTATAATAGGCAAAATAAGAGTGGCCTCTTATCCAAACTAAAAATCAACTTGGCATTATTTTAAAAAATCGGATTAGATCTTACTTATCTTCTTAAAAACACACGTGCCAATATCTTTTGTAACAAAGAAAGAAAAGGCATTCATGTGTGCAAAGGCACTTGACAAAACGATTGACACTTAAAAAATCAGTTGGAAGCCAAATTTCAGTTTTTTTTTATCTTTAAAGGATTAAGCAATAATAACACATGTTTTTTTGTATTTCAGAAAAAGACAATGATACTCGATTTGCATTTTGTGCTGTTGCAACTCTTTATTTTCTTGATCGATTAAATGATATCAATATTCCTGGTGCTGTTAAATATGTTTTATCTTGTTATAATTTTGATGGTGGATTTGGTACTTATCCAAAATCTGAAAGTCATGCTGGACAGGTTTGCTTTTTTACGATGCTTTTAACACTTTCATAAGTTTAATTATTTTCGTGCCATTCGACACCAAAAAATGCTTTTAATATTTTATGATTTTATGCTTTCATTATAACTCCTTTTTTTCAGATTTATTGCTGTCTTGGTCTTCTTGCTGTAACTAATAATCTCGATCAAATAGATGAAAATAAAACTGCTCGATGGCTTGCTGAACGTCAGTGTCCCTCTGGGGGATTGTGTGGTGAGTTTTTAATACAGGGATAATGCAATAATCAAACGTTAGCAAAAGAGAAAAAGAAGGTGTGAGTATTATCTTTTCTTCATATCTTTGTTTTTCGACTTTTTTCATTTTGCCACTTTTTTTACGCACATTTAAAGAGTCTCAGAAACACGATAAGACAATGAAAAATGGGCGCAAAAAAATCTCAGAAGTAAATAAATCATAAAATGCGAGTATTTCTTCGGGGTTACGGTAGCAACTGAAATTCAAAAAAAATGTTTCAGTTTGAAAAAAAAGTTTAAATCAAAATTCTTTTTTAGGAAGACCAGAAAAGTTGCCAGATGTTTGTTATTCACAATGGGTTTTGGCATCACTTGCTATTCTTCGAAGACAAAATTGGATTGATAAGGTTTGTACTGTATTTTAATTGTTATTATGATTTAATGCTATTATTTGCTTATTATTTAGGATTCATTAATTCGTTTTATTCTTGCAAGTCAAGACGAGGAATTAGGTGGAATTGCAGACAGACCCGGAGATGAGGTAATTACAATATTTTTTGGCCATTGAAAATGAGAGAAAAGTGATTGACGAGTTTGCTTATTTTTAGACAGATCCATTTCACACTGTTTTTGGGCTTGCTGGTTTAAGTGTACTTGGATATGAAGGCCTTGATACTGTAGATCCTGTATTTTGTATGACCACGAAAGCACTTGGAAAACATTTATTTTCAACAAAGTTACCTTCTGAAACAAAAGCAGCTACCGTAACCGAAAAACTTCCATCAAAATTTGCTGTTGAAAAAGAAAAATGTAAAATATGGTTTTGAAAAATGTGTACTGTAATTTATTTTATATAATTTATTTTAAAGATGTTAATAATTTTGTAACTATTGTTAAAAATAAAGAAATATTCACTTTTTGTTAATGTATTCGTGAAAGACAAAAGAGATATGAGTCGTTAAAAAACTTTTTTTCTTTCGTGCTTATTTATTTATTAGAGGTCAATTTTTGATTCATTTTCGGCATCTCTTAAAAACTCATAAATCCGAGTTGTACGAGAAATGTTAATAATGCGGGAGTGGCCCACAATAGTTTGAAGGAGAAGAAGGCAGGCGATAGTTATACAAGTTTTTTAGATCTAACATAAAAAATATATAGAAGGAGGGATTAATTGCGCGTGGCGGAAAGTGTTGCCGCTTTTTTTATTTCCAAAGAAAGAGAATCTTCAAAGTTGACCAAATAAAAGACATTTGAGGACTCCCTCATTTTGCATCAACAAAAACTTTATATAACCGTCCTTAAAAGAGTAAGAGATATCCATGGGATTAACAAATGTTACGCCATTTTTCTGCCATGATGAGCAAGGGAAGGAAAAAAGTGTTGACATAACAGTCACTTTCGAAAAAACTTGACTTCAAATAAAAAACGCCGAACTTTGCTAAAGTTTTTCTTTACACTTTTCAATGAAGAGAAATTGAGACATAATTAAAGACTATCAAAGAAGGAAAACATGCCAAAAATAGAGATACCTTTCGGCGGTGACTTTTTTATTCCACAAAAAAAACAACACAAAAACTCCTGTGGCGTAAAATTGGCATTACCAAAGAAACAGATGCCTTTTTTCGATTTTTAACATGCCAAAAAAAGTTGACAAAAAAAAGCAAATAGACTTACTTCTTTTTTCTTTTTGCCATCAAATAAAGCGTCAGAAAAAAACTACAAAATTCAAAACTGGTTTAATATTTTTTCTTTGGCACACATTTCACCTGAAATCCCTCAAAGGTGTTTATTTTTAAAAGAAAACATAGCTGCCGTTGTGAGTTGATGACAGAAAAAAAGTGCCCAGGTGCTGCTGTTGTTTGGATTTTGACAACTCAAAAAAACATAAGCGTTAAAAAGTTTATTAAACTTTTTTTATCGCTTTTAATATTGACAAAAAATGGGATGTCTCTCTCAATAAAAAAAAGTTGCAACGAAAACAAAGTTTTTGAAAAATTCTATTTTTTTCTTGTTTTTGACTAACGTTTTTTTGAGTGGATACGGTAGCCCAGAAGCAATAAAAACTTTTTTAAAAACAATAAAATGTGTTTATTTTTGTCAAACAGATGCAAGAAAAAAGTTGAAGTTTTAAAAGCATTTTATTGCCGAGCTTGTCTTCAAATATTTTCAAAAGTTACTGTAGCATCAGCTTGAATTGTTTCATTAAAAAGTTGATAGACTAATGAATTTTTCTTGAAAGACGTCTTTTATCAAAAAAGCAAAGTTCGAAAACTGATATTCTTTTGAAATCTGAAATATTAATGGACATTTCTTTTTAAAAGTAAAAGTTCTATTATTAAAGATATATACTGCTCCTACCATTCTTTTTGGATATCCATGGATAACTACAAAGCGAAAAAAGCCTAACTGAAATTATTGTTGAAGTTATTTGTTTTAAGCAACAAAACCCCTTCTAGGCTTACTCATTTAGCGCTTTAAGATGTCAAAATAATACAAGTTTTAATTAAAGTTAAAACTTAAAACCCTAATATGCCCTTTTTCTTATTTATCTTACACCTAATGAATCATTTCGGAAAAAAGAAGATTTACAAAAGAAAGAAAAAAAAGTTGTTACAAAACGATCATCAAAATTTGTTGCCTTTTTGACCCTTTAAAAAATTGATGAATAAATTAATCGCCATCAAATATAAAAATGTTTTTTGCGGCTTTGAATTTTTGATCAAAGAAATGTAACGGCAAAAAAGGGAAAGAAGAAGTCCCGTTGTATTGCGCAAAAACATGACTGTTTTTTCCCGCACAAAAAAAAGATGTTACAGTAGAAAATTCGAAGAAGGAAGAAGAAACAGGAGGAGCAAAAACAGCGAAGGAGAAGGCGGAGTTGAAGAAAAAGTGATCGCGCGTGCCAGCAAGGAAAGAAAAAAATGACTTGATTTCTATCGCTTGCCACTTAAACGAAGTCAATTGTTTCCTTCCATCATTATTGCTGTCGTCGACGTCTGTCGACAGATATTTTAAAAGCGATAACGGATTTTCGAAATTAAAGTTTTTTTTTTTTCAAATTTTGTGTTAATAGAAGTTATTATGCCTGCTGTTGCAACTGCTGCTGTTACTTCTGGATGGCCATCACATCATCAAGATCATCATCTTCAACATCTTCGTAATAGCAATAATAATAATCAGATGGATCATTGTTCTTCAAATTTAACAAATTCTATTTCATCTTCTTCTCCTTCGTTTGCTGGAATCCATATGTCATCTGTTGCAGCTACAGCATCATCATATCTCAATTCACCCTTTCAAAATACAGCAACAACAGGTGCAATTAATTCCAATGGTTCTTGTTTTGGTGGAAATCAATTGCCTCGAGCAGCACCAAATTCATTCTCTTATCCTTCACCCTCTTTTGAACCATTTGCTTCAACCACATATGGATATTCAAGTTCTGGTGGAAGTAGCTGCTCAACTACTGCACCACTTCCAAGTCCAGATGGATATTATGGGATCCCATTTTATTCTTCAACAAATTGGGAAATTGGAAATCTGAATAATTTAATTAAACAAGAACCTCAACAACAATTACCCTCAAAATGTGGTCCAATTAAAACGCCTCCAAGAAGACGTCCAAAAGTTGCAAAAGTTTCATCTGATAGGTATGTCTTTTTTCCCCTTATCCAAGTAGTGTCATTACCATACTTTCCTTGTTATAGTAATGATTCCCCATCAGAAAATGGCAATGCTCGTCGAGTTCGAACCCGCCGTTACAAAACTCCTTCCCCTCAAATTCTTCGAGTTCGTCGTGAAATGGCAAATGCAAGGGAACGAAGAAGAATGAATAATTTGAATACCGCATATGATATGGTAAGTCTATTTCATCACTCGATCTTAATTTTTATAACAACGTTATTTTTAGCTTCGACAAGTTCTGCCTGATTTGGATGAAGGTCGTCGACTTTCAAAAATGGAAACACTACAAATGGCACAAATTTATATCGAAAATTTGGCTGATCTTATTTCATCTTCTTAAACATTTTTTAAAAAGCTTTAATTCTCTTTTTTAACAAATACTTTTTTATCTCACAATTTCCATCATCGATTCGTGCTTGCCAACTTTTTTATTGTATCTTTTAATTTTTAACAAAATATTTTTTGTAATTGATAGTCTTTGAAAGATTACGGTATTTTTTTTCATGATTGTTGTAATAAACTTTGTCACTGTTAGATTTCTTCTTGCTTTTTTTTAAATAACAGCAGATTGCTCAATTATCGTCTTTCCCTTTCCCCAAAATTTTTTTTTGAAAATCACGCGACCATCTGTTGCCAACGAGGACCAAGAAAAAAGTGTTCCATATAAGGCCAAAGCTTCAATGGTGTTTCATTTAGCAGATCAAAAAAGGAAAAAGGAAAGGAAGCCTGTGAAAGGTCATCTTTGAAAAGATGTTAATAAATTAGTTTAACATTTTTGGTTATGAATTTTTTATTCATTGTTCTAGATTCTAGAATCTAGAAAGAGCGAATTTTTTTTAATGCAAAAGTTGAAAGTGCCAATCAAAATAGTCCAAATACAATAGCTTTATTTGATCGTAGACTTTTTAAAATAAAAAATGACTGTGTTATTTTTGTTTTCACAACCATTTTCAAATTATTTTAAGACTTTTCTGATTTTCTTAATTTGGAACATGAAATATTACTTTTACAGAAGACATACTGTAACATCTTACCTTTCTTTGCTTGAATTTCATTGCCAGTTTATAAAGCTTCCAGTGCTTCATAACTTTCAAACTTCCCAAAAAATATGTTTTTTTTTCTAATTAACAAAATCAAACAACAAAAAACAACTATGCGGAGGTCTTCACATTTTTCTCTCCTCTCATCAAAAGAAGAAGAGTTGTCGCATAAAAAAAATAATTTAAAATGCGTGTGTTCCCTTTTTTGCCTTCTGTTTTTTCTCCCCTAACAAAAAAAAATATTTAACCGGTGGCGGTGAATGAAAGAAAAAAGAAGAGGAGACTCGCAAATGTGATCCCTTTATAAAAAACTGCTGCTGTGAAAAAAAAACTTTCTAAACTATGTTAAAAAAAGTCTATTGACATTTTTTAAAGCTCTTTTTTTGGATTTTAGATTTTTATCATCAAAAAATATTTGAAAAAAAGGAAATCAAGTTAGGTGAAAGAATGGGTGATTACACTTTTTTTAGTTTTAGTTTTTTTAGCAAATTAATAGAAAAAAACATTTTTTTTTTAAAAAAGTAAATTAATTTTTTAGTAGAGCTATTTTTTTATGGGGTAGAAAAATATCATAGAAGAAAAAATAATATGTGTATGGAAAGAAAATTGACGCAATACGGCACAAATCAAAACTAAAAGCATTCAAGCAGCAAATCCCGGCATAACGTCATCCCTTCATTTCGTTATCGTCATCAATGCAAATGTCGGGAAGAAAAAGAAAAAAGGTGTCTTTTAAAAGCCGCTGCTACTTCTGCTAATTGCCAACCATAAACATGCATATTTTTTCTGCACTATCGCAATCAAAAGAAAGGGCAGATGCTCGGCAATTTGCCTGCCCTTATTGAGACCTGAGAAACGGGAAGAAGACCCATTTGCGTTAGTCATCAGAAAGAAACATCAAAGTAAAAAACACATATTTAATGAAGGAATTATGCAGTTTTATAAAATTTTTAAATGTCAAAAAAAGAAAAACAAATGCCAAAACTTAAATTTCGCGCAAAACTTTTTTGTTACAACAAAATGTTTCGCCTTTTTTCTTTCCTTTGAAATGGCAAAAAAACAATTTTAACGACCGTAAAAGACCTTTCTTTAAAGGGAAAAGAAATTATGCAATACGACGGGTGAATCAAAAAAAAAGAGTCTAATTCATAATTACACATGTTGCAAGAAAAAGGTATAAAATCTTTTTTCTTCTCTTTTGTGTTGGCATGCGCGACCGCACAAGATTAGCAGCAATTGAAAGGTCAATCACTTAATTATTTCTTTCTTTCTTTATATTTATAAAAGTCATTATTATTTTGTGAGGGTTTTATTATCATGATCTTTTAGTGGTACAAGTTTAAAATCAAACCGTGATATAAATTTTTATCGACATCACAAAAAAAAGTCAGCAACTTTTGCGCAAAAAATGAGAATTTTTTAAAACAAAATCATATCTTTATGAACAAAAACAATGTGGATTTTGATAAATGGATACTGTTGTTGTATTTGAAATTCACTTGAACAAACTCATTATTTACTATCGTTAAAAAACATTAATTTCAGAAATTTACATTTCAAAAGCAACATGACGAAAAAAAATAAAGAGAGATATCACAGAATGTTTAATACAGTTGATTATTACTTCTTTTGTCGTTTAGGCATAACGCCAAGTTTCTTCTTATCTTGCCGAAAAAATAAACAATAACGCAATTTGAAACTCCAGTTTTAATTACAGTATCACAAAGACCATCAAGTTGAGCCTTAAATTCTTTAGACTTGTTTTTGAACGAACCCAATATCGTGGTTCGATCCCACTGGCAAACATTAATTTTTTTTTCAATTTGTTGCACATATATGTTTTCGACAATGGACAATTTAATAGTAAAGATAACTTTTAAAAAAACGGAATTAAACTTTAGTTTTTTAAATCGAGAAAAAAACATTTTTTTCATTTGCGATGTTTCCGTTTACAAGTTTTACACTTTTATTAAATGTTTCTTCTTTTGAATTAAATTTTCATTATTTATAATAAAAAAACAAAATTATTCAATGTGTTAAAATTTTTCGCATTTGTAGCAAAACGTTTTCCTTCAATGTCTTTCCTCTTTACATCTGTGTTAGCAATGCCCGTGATGGTGGTGATCGTGGTGATGGTGGCTAAAAATATTTGAATATTTATTTGCCAACTTTTTCTTTTTTATTAAATACTTACTCGTGGTGATCATGATGATAATCGTGATGATGGCTAAAACTATCGAGTTTAATTTTGTTTTAGTTTTCTCTAAAAATTCTTACTGATGATCATCGTGATGATGGTGGTGGTGAGGGTGACAGCAAAATAATCTAAAAATAGTAATACCTTTACTTTTTTACTTCTATGATTTACTTACCTCCAACACATATTTTTACGCAATACTTTTTTTTAAAACTTGAAAGTATTGATTTAACACCAAATTTAGAATGAATGAATGAATGTGAAATGCTTGTTTGTTGAGCTGTGCTGTCTCAACACTTAAGTGTCGCCTGTTTAAAAATGCTTTTGAAAGTTAGGTGTGCCTTGTGAAAAAAGAAAAAAAATGGGGCGATAAGGGGTAATGATTCAAGTATTGTTTGATGTGTGTGTGTGATTCATCAAAATAGATTTGAATATAGTTTTCATACATGTTTTTGTTAGCATTGACATTTCCTGAACCCTGCTGTGAAAACAATGATTTCACCTTTCGATGACATCTTACAGTGTCATGAAAGCAAGCTTCATTAATGAATTTTTCTGAGCAAAAAAGTATTTTCTTTACTTATCAATAGTTTTTTTGTAGCTTTGATAATTTTAATTGGTTTTTCTCGATAGTAGTAGTAATAAAAAACTGAAATATTCTATTTTTTCAAGTCAATCAGCAGCAAAGATCACGCAAACATTGTTTGGTTGTGTTATAATTGTGTTTTGGAAAAACCAAAATGAACTACGTTATTTACAGCTATGTCATTGACACTTTTTTCATGTACAATACTGTAGCATCGATATTTGCACTTTTATAAAAGTTTCGTTGTTAGGTTTTAACATTGTATTCTTATTTCTCTTCATACGGTGTTTTTGATTAGTATGTTGGACATTGACGTCTTAGAAGAACGCATCAAAACTGTAATGTTTCATAAAAAGCACAAGGAAAAAATGTTGTTCTTCGACTATACTATGATGTATTTTTTTATAAGATTGTAACAATGTTTTCCACTAATTACTGTATTTTTTAAGATTTATTAAAAAAAGTTTTATTTTACATTATTCAGTAATTTTTTATCAACATTTTTACAAGAGTATTTTTTTAATGATGACCATGTCCGTGTCCATGATGATGTTCGTCATGATGTTCATGGTGATGAGGATCATGGTGTGGATCATGATGGGGTTCATGGTGATGGGAATCGTGATGATGTTCATCATGGTGATGTCTAAAAATAATATAATTCATTTAAGCCTTTAAAGCTTTTTCACTTACTCGTCATGATGTTGATCGTGATGATGATGATGATCCATTATTTTTCTTTTGATGGCAGCTGAAGCAGAAACTTCTATGAAAAGTTAAAATTTTGAGATTACTTTTATGTGAATTTTTTTGACGTTTGAAAAAAAGATTAGCTCAAAAAAAGTAGGCGGTCCACAAAAAAAATATGCAACGTTTGCTTTCACTTTCAGCTCACGCTGTCGGAAATATTTTTTGAAGTCAGGCGGTTTTTTTTATTACCATTGTTAAAAAAATTTTTTCTGTGATAACAACACATGCACCTTTATTTCAACCCCTTTTCTTCCCTTCTTGATTCTTTCTTGAAGCTTAAGTGAAGAATGCACGACCTTTTTGGCAAATAAAAAATGTGTGAAATCAAACTTTTTAAGGAAATGGGTTTTTTTCTTGTGTATTCAGTCATCCTGATTTAAATGATTCAGAAGAATCAATATTCGAAGACAATCATAGCACAACTTTTTATGTTAAGAAATTGTAAGGAAAAAGCAAAATGGTTTTTTAAAACAAAATAAAATTTTCATTATGAAAGAATATTTTTTAGTTAGTTGTCATAAGGCATACTTTAACATTTAATAAGATAATATTCAAGCTAGTAATAAGGTAGTAGTGGATAAAACTGTTGACAAACAATAGGTGATGATCTTGCAACTATTAAAGTTAGTGCCAAATGTTCTGATATCATTAAACTTGTTTAGCTCATTTGTATCATATAAATAATAAAAAGTTTTTTTTTTTAAAAATAAGAAAGGTTTGAAAAATCTAAAAAAGAATTTTTGCCCTGGGATCGAGTAGAATGGCGGTATTTAACTACTCTATACATCCGACCGAAAACACGGATGCACAAACATGTCCACTGACCGCCGTTGCCTGCCCGGGAAGATAGCACCGGATTTTTAACCGAAGCGGGACATGAATGACCAAGGATCAATTCGAGCAGCCACCAGAAGAGAAGTTAAGCTTTCATGAGCCGAAAACAAACGAATACGTAAACTTTGGCCAAAGCGAAAGAGTACGATTTTACTTCTATAGGGAGAAACTGATCCGGATCCTAAGCCATAGATGGAAAAGTCCTTGAGTGTTTTCGGTATTCAAGGGATTGCTATAGACCCCCGAAATACTGGAAAATCAAGCTCGCTTTTATTCGAGGCATATATATGAAAAGATTGCAAAAGAGAAAGTCTATCGCATGACAGAGAATGAAAGAGGCGCTCTTTTTCTCTGTTCTTTTCTCTCATTTTTTCACGAAAAAAAGGAAAAACTCTTTTTTGCGTCGGCACGGTGTGTTGAAATGCAAAGTGACATTTTTTTATCGCCTGCTTGTTTCCCTTTTTTACAAAATTTTTAAACCTAGATTCTGCAACAACAGATTTTCAATGTTGAAAAAAACAAAATCGCTCTAAAAACCTCTAATATCCAATTATTTATTTAAAATATATGTGTTCAAATTTTAAAATTTTTGCTTATTTTTTCCCAATTATCATAGATCCCCTCAAGGATACCTGAAAAAGAAGGAGCCCGGCAAAATTGATTTTTTTCCTTATAAATTTTTATTTTAAAGGAGTGCTTTGGGCTCCTTTTTTTGTGAATCATTTTTAACAAGAGAAAAGCATGTCGGCTTCTTGCTTGGCCGTTAATCCGTAGAGAAGATGACGATTCGCTAAATGAATTTGAAAAATGGAGGATACAGGCCTTAATTTTTCTATTTTTTTAACTAACTGCAACGCTTCATTTTTTTACTTTTACAAACTCGGCGATATTTAAAATATTGTAATTAATGTTAAACCATATGCTTTAAAATGCCTATTTAATGAATCACAAAACTTTTATTTTTTATATTTTAAGGCAGTAAAATTTTACGAAGGCATTTAAAACAGTTTAAAGACTTAAAAAACAAAATTAAACATTTAAACAATGATTTACATTTCATCATTGAAGGCTTAACAACTTCCATGGTGGCCGTGATGATGATCATGGTGATGATGATCGTGGTGGTCATGATGATGGTGGTCGTGGTGATGACTGAAAGAGCAATTGATTATTTTATAACAGTACTTGAAAAGTATGCTTACTCATGATGATGATGATCGTGGTGGTGGTCATGATGACCGTGACATCCATGTCCTTCACATCCGTGGCCGTGACAATGATCCATAGCTTTGTTCTTTTACTGGTGCTGTTAAACCAACAATGAAAAAAAGTGAAAGTTTGGGGCCTTGAAAGAGGTGCTTTTATGGCAGAGAAAAAATGCACCCTCTTCAAAAAAAGATAAGAAAACGTTGTTAGCGAAGGCGTTTCACTGATATATATTTGAAGGCGAGTGCAACACTTTTTCTAACACTCCTTTTTCATTGATAAGAAAAAAGCTTTTTTTATTGTTGAAATGGAAAAAAAGAGCTTGAAACAACAATCAAAGGCCACGTGAGTAATAAATATATGAGTGACTTTCCCTTTTTTTACTCTGATAAAAGATTCAAAGTTCCTGCTTCTTTCTTTCTCTTTTTTTTGCATTTAATTGGCAATTGTATTTTAAAAAATATCAAAAATAAATTTTATTTATTTCCAATTCACTTTCAACAGAACATACATAAATAATTATTTTTACTACGAAAAACATTTATAAAACATAATTAATATCAAAACTTTTTCGACGAGCATCAGCATTCTTTGCAATTATTCGAGATGGATTATATGTAACACATGTATCTGGAACAAAAACATAATCAATTGCCATTCGATCACGAGAAGAATCAGCTGAATGAATTTCAGATTTTTCACGAACTGCCATTTTAATCTAAAAGCGTAATGTAACCAATTAATACTATCATACTGTAGAATAATTAAACAAGAGCTTACATGTACAGTATTACCAGCAGGAAGGAAACCACATGTTGGAGTAGCAATTATACGATCCATTGCATTTGTTTTAAGAGCCCACATAATACGATTTGTTGTAACATTTGTAATTGTTAAATTAACATTGTTATTGAAAGGAGATTTGAAATTAATCTAAAAAATGAATGCTTTAAATCTTTGAATGTAGATGTTAGATAACTTACAGTATGATGTGGATCAGATGAGAGATCATTTTCAAAGCATGGAAGAGTTTCAATTGATTTAATTGATGATAGCATAGATGAATCATTTGGAGTTCGACGATTTGAGATAGGTGCAACACGATGACTATATGCTTGTGGTGAACGAAGCGGTGTTAAAGTTCGACTCCAATCAGTTGATGCAGGACTTGTATGAATATGACTTCGAAGTTGTGACGGAGAAACGACACGATGACGAAGAAAAGTATTTCCATCAATTGTTGAACTCTAAAAACAATATAGATATAAATAAGCAAAAGAATAATTAGAGTAAAATACTTACAAGTGAAGCTTCATTGAAATTTGATACAGCGGTATTACTTTGGATTGGCATTTCACCAAAATTTGAAGTACCAGATGAGAAAGTGGCACTGTAAGATTGAGCATCACCACATGGCAAAGAAACAATATTATTTGGTTTTGGTTGATCAGATTCATGAACGGAGAATTCAGTTGGAGTTGGACTTCGTTGATTTTCTGCAACAAATGTTGATGTTGTTGAAGTGGTAGTTGAAGTTGTTGTTGAAGGTGTTGTTGGAGCAGTTAAGGATGAAACAGTTGGTGAATTATATGATGTTGCATTTTCTTTAGCTTTTGTCCATTGAAGATAATTTGCTAATGAACTATGCTTTGATGTTACTGGTGGACCGGTAATGCTACCTGTAACACTGCTACCTTCAGTTAGAACTGGTGATTGAAGAAGTGGAGTTGACAAAACAGTTGGCTCTTGCGTTGCTGCAGTACTTTCATGCCCAGAAAATAAATGGCGTTGTGGTTGTTGTTGAAAAACCTTACTACTTTCTTTAACCACCATTTGATATTGTTGAATTGGTGCAGGTGGTGCAGGCTTTGGTGTACGAGATTTTGCAACAACATGAGCATATACTGATGACATAAGTATAAATTTACCAAAATAATAACAAAATGCATTCCCAAGAAAGAAATCAAAAATTGACATTGATCCAAGCAAAATCCAATAGCAAAGAGTTACTTGCTAAAAAGTGATTATGATGTAAACTTTAAAGCACTACATAACTCGAGATATATGTACAATGGGTAACAAAATGTTGGAGTCGTGAAAAATCGTGGAACCGTAAAAATTTCGTGAAAAATTTAGTACGACTTTTCACGACTTTTCACGGTTTACCACGAATTTTACTCCATTTTTTAGAATTTGGAGTACTGGTAGGATTCCAAATGAGGTCAAAGGGTACATAGGTGTTCTCCAGGTCCATATGTATAATATGTAAGTTAGTCTTTTAAAAATCGTTTAATTAAAGAAAAGGAGAAAAATGAAAAGAAGTGAAAAAAGAGATGAACATTTATTTTGTCATCCATTGTAAAACTTACATGTGCAGATAAATTTTCTTTTTCTTCTGTAATAACTCGATAGCTATGAATAACAGCTGGAACAGAAGTAGCAAGAGCACAAACAGTTGAAGCAAATGGACCATTTACAAGATACATAGCAATGATAGCCCCAATACCAAGTAACCATTCATGTGCTTGAAGCTTAGAAGCAAAACCAAATAAAAGTGATGATGTTGAGAATGATGAAGGTGTTGTAGCTGCTGCTGGTGGTGGCTTATGATGGTGATGAAGAGATTTCTGTTTTACAATTAAACTATCATCTTGATGTTGGAATGTCGAAGTTGAATCAAAGCTGCTGCTATTTTCACTGCTGTAAACTTCAGTTTCCATCATTTTGGAAGAACGACAAAATCAAGCGACAGAAAAGAGAGACGACGACCGACTGTTTGCAAAAAGAATGAATTTGAAGAAATGAATGCCACTTCTTCGAATGCCAAAAATTTGATTTCCCATCCCAAAGAATGAAGAGAGACATTCAGATTTTTTGTCATCCAATTTGCATATTTGCCCTTTGAAAAAATGTATGGGAATTGTAAAACATAGGTATACATGTGAAATACTGGATGTGTCTGATGCTTGAAACTAAATAATACGCCTTCTCAAGAATTTTAAAAAATAGTTGAAAAAACTAGGAGATGTTTTGGTCAAAAGTGTCGCTAAATAGAAAGTTCTCGAAAGATCGCTCTTGTTGTGAAACTTAGAATTTCGAAATTAATAATTTATTTTGTTTGCTTTCTTTCTTTTTTGAACACCTATTAAAAAATTGATTCTTTTTTTAAAAAAAAGGTTTGATATTTATTTCTATCATTATTAGTATGTTGTTGCTTTTGATGTTTAAAACAAACAAAAAAGAAAGAAACAGAAGCATTTAAAACAAACAAAAAAGAAAGAAACAGAAGCACCTTGAATCATCATCTTTTTTGCCAAAACATATGTTGTTTTTGACAGCTTCTTGTCTCTTTCAGTTTTTTGTTCTTCCCTTTCGCATAAGTTCATGAAAATTTCAATATTTTCACTTCATTTTCATTTGTTCAACGCCTGTCTTCTCGTTTCTGCTGTCACTTTTAAAATCTTCATTCAAACCCTACACATTCGCTGCTTTGGTGCTGGCGGTTTTGTCTAAAGAATAGAAAATGCTGCTTTTTCATCATCTCATTTTTATTACTTTAGTAATTACTGCTGCTGCCAATCATGAAGGAAAACCACATCATCATGAAAAAGGTGGTCATTCCAATGATCAAACAAGTTTAATTGTTGATCTTTCTGGTATGTTGTTGAATGTGCTGTTATTGCTGGTAACTAATGAATAATTTGTAGGTGTAGAATACAATTTAACATGGTGTGCTGATTTTGATAACCAAGAAATTATCTTTGAAGTCAATTTTTTGAAGCCTAAACAACCAGAAATGAATCGATGGTTTATGTTTGGCTTTAGTGATCATGGACAATTAGCTGGTTCAGATTTTTGCTTATTCAATGATAATGGAGATAAAAAGCTTGTTGTATGTTTTATATATTTTTTTATAATCACTTGAAATATCTCTATGTTATAGGATGGATATCTTGGTGATAATTTGGAACCTATTCATGATGTACATCAAGATTGCCATCCTGAAATTCTTGATCTTTATCGTGGACATCTTGTTTTTCGTCGAAAATTTACAACTTGTGATGTTCGAGATTATGCTGTTGAAGTATGTTCTTGTTCAACACACGTAATATTATATGCACATTTATTCTTTTAGCCTGGTACAACACAATTCCTTCTTGCAACTGGCCTTGGAAAATTCCGTTCACTCCATGATAAACATGTTTCACATCATTTTCGATATAATATGCTTTTGCAATATCCTGTTCAATTTCCACCAGATGATCCACATGCTAAAACTCTTAAAATCCTTGCAAAAGATGCTCATGTACCTGCTGAACGTACAACTTATTGGTGTGCAATCGTTAAACTTGATGACGATTTACAAAAACTTAAGCATCATGTAATTAAGCTTGAACCAATTATTACACCTGGCATGGAACAAATTGTTCATCATATGGAAGTATTTCATTGTGTTACTGATGAAGACGCAGATGATGAATTTAATGGAAATTGTCAATCACAGGAACGTCCAAAAATGTCACATATGTGTTCAAAAGTTTTAGCTGCATGGTCTATGGGTAAGCAAGCGTCCTTTATTATGGAGCTATCAAGAAACGACTCTCCTATTAAACATAATTTCTTGGCAACTCTTTAAACTATAGCTTTTTTTTTGTCAACTTTTGGTTTTAGGTGCTTCAACAGTATTTTATCCAAAAGAAGCTGGTTTACCATTTGGTGGCCCCGGTTTTCGTCCATTGGTTATGGTTGAAATTCATTATAATAATCCTGAACTTAAAGCTGGTTTGATCGATAATTCTGGCTTCAAATTTACATATACTCCAAATCTTCGTCCAAATGATGCTTCTATTATTGAATTGGGACTCATCTATTCTGATGCAAATTCAATTCCACCTCGACAAACAGGTTTCCCTCTTACTTCATACTGTATTGAAGATTGCACAAAGAAATTACCTGAAGGTGGTATTACAATCTTTGGAACACAATTACATGCACATGAAACTGGTAAGCTTTTGTCCATGCAACTTTGAATAATATACTGTATCCATTAATATTTTTAGGACGAAAACTTTGGACGTCACATTTTCGAAAAGGTGTTAAAATTGGTGAAATAAATCGTGATAATCATTATACTCATCATTGGCAGCATATTATGGCACTTCAAAAACCTGTTAAAGTTTTACCTGGTGATGTCTTAACTACTACATGCGTCTATGATACTACAGATAAAGATGAATTTGTTTTTGTAAGTTTTTTCTTAAAAGAGGCTAAAAATAAGTAATATTATTTAAGGGTGGATATGAAATCAATAATGAAATGTGTGTTAATTATATTTATTATTATCCAGTATCTGAAATTGAAGTCTGTAAAAGTGCAGTTGATAATTCAACTTTACGGCATTGGTTTGAAAAACAGTAAGTTACTATTCTTTACGTAATAATTAATAATGTATTACATCATTCTTTTTTCAGTGGTGTTGATCCAAGTAATAAAACACATTTTCATGAAAAATATCAACAACTTGAACCTCGATGGAATCAAACAATGACAAATGATTTGCTTGAACTTTATACATCTGATAAAATTAATATGGCATGCCTTAATCATAGTGGATTATTATTTGATGGACATAAAAGTGGATGGGAAAAAGTTGAACGTCCGGAAACATTTGCTGGAGTTTTTGAAAAGAAGCGTGCATTTGATGAATGCCCTGCAATTAATGATTAAATAATAAATATGTGTTAGTTTTGTTTTTTGTATTTATATTCGCCGAAAGTTTAATAATAAATCTATGAATTTTAAAGTAGTTTTGCATGACATTATTGATTAATACACAGGTTTAAAGTAAACCAAACGCAAATATAAATGATGCAATGACGTCAAACATAAACATGTGAGTAATCCAAACAATAAGTAAGAAGAAGTAATTTTGAACCCATTTTTTAATGTTGGATTAAATAAGATTTGGAATATAACATGTTATAAAATGTTTTAAAATTATTTATAACACTATTTTTATCCCAAATTTTAGTCAATTCTTTTTTTTACTTATGCTTACCTTTAAGCTTTTAAGTTTTTTATAAACTGTTACTTATTTTCTCAAAAAACAATTTAACCACATTTTTAAAAGTGTAATTTTTTAAAGTTACTTTTCGGAAAAAAAATTTTATATTTTACTTGTTTTTAAAACATTAAAGAACGCATTTATGGTCTCTTATTCTTTCATTTTTTTCACAAGATTAAAAAAAGTGTAATAAAGTTTTACCAAAAAAGAAATTATTGTAAGTAGATAAATATGTGTTTTGAAATACATAAAATGAACACTCAACATGACAAAACATAAATTAGATGTTTCAACTCCTTTAAATTATTTGTGTCAAAATATAATAAGTTGTTTTTGTCAAATTATTTTAATATCGTTAGTCAACATTAAGCCATCGACATCTCTAGTTTGGACATTAGAACTTTTGACATTTAAAGTAAATGCAAAAAGATTTGTTCAAATTTTAATGAAATCAGAATCCGATTATTATTTTTTGCTCCTTTGTCAGAAAAGATTTGGTGGATTTTTAATTTTGAAAAGAGTTGCTTTAGTTTAAAAATAAAAATTTATGGGATACTGTAATAAAACTTAACTAATTTTGTTTAAAAAAATTGTGTAGTGCACAATAAATCTTTTTGTTTTTTTTTTAAATTTTCAAGTTAAAATAGGTTCAATGTAAAAATGTATTTTGTTAATTTTTCGAGTATTCATGAAAATCACACATTGTAAAATATAAGTTATGATCTGTCAAAATAAAAATTTGCTTGCTTTGTATATTATAATCCCTCTGCTTCTAAAAACATATTACCGAGTGTGGTCCAACGTGATATATGTTTATTTGATTTTATTTATACATGCCAAGTGCATATTAATACAGTACACTAGGCAAGAATTACATTAATGCATTACAATTCAAGATTTATTCAATTAAAGGGGGCTACAAATTTTTTACACTTTAATAGTTATATTAATAGAACGACATTCCATTCAGCAATGTAATCCTCATTCAACAGATGAGCCATTACCAATTCTTTAAAGTTTCTTTGTTTACATTTTAACTTAATCTCTCTTGGTAAAGAATTAAAAAAATTAATTTCTGATAAACACAAAGTTCACAAAAATCAATCTTATTCATCACCTAGACGATATTCTGCTGACAGAGAGTTAGAAACATTTGTATGTACATATAATATGTAGCACATTATAATATTTTGGGAACTCAAATTTTATAAAATCTGGTTTTAATTACAACACCTTTAAAGTATTTGTCATAATATGATTCTCGATGATTAATCAAAGTAAAAATATTTTAAATACAAGAATTAACAGCATGTTTTAAGATGGGATGATAACAACAAAAGATTTGACAGAAAAGTTGAAAAATAATTCTTTTATGACGCAAATAAAAGAATAAATGGGAATTGCATGTTTCTTCTTACAGCTTACAAAAAACAATATAAAAATTTTTGCAGCCCATATTTTTTTAAATTGTTATCATTATTTTTTAACTTTTTTGTTCGTTACATTTTTTGTGTTTTGAATTTACAGTATCCTTGTACTTTTTTTGCACAAATATTACATGTTTTCCAGAGAACAACTGTGTTGTGTCAGAGGCTTTTAATAGCGGTAAAAGATTTTATATCCTCTAATCTTTCTTTCTTTGCAATTACTTTGATGTAAAATCAGACCCACACCTCTAATTATAACGTTTGCTGTTCATATCTGTTATACATTCTGTAATCCCCGCCTTTAAAAAACCTATATCAATTTCTTTTGTATCTACAAATTAATTTTTTTCATAAATATAAAAGACTTTTGTCTCAATTCTCTCATATAAAATTTTTGATTTACGTAAAAGCTTTCATATTTTTCTGCTAAAAAAGGAACGGATTACTGTAACAACCGTTTTTAGGTCATTTATATGATTGCTCTATTTCTTCTTCTTACAGTATTAATTTTATGTAATACTGTAAAATGTCATCATCAAGTATCAACATCCGACTACTGTAGCTTCAATGGAAGCTTAATTAGATCACTCTCTGAAATTCCATGTAATTCAAATTGGAATACATGTGCAACTAAAATTCGTGAAACTGTACAAGCAGCAGAATCTGGAGCATGGGGAGTTGTAACAGTTGGAGATAAAAATGATATATTAAATGGTAAAATTGATTGGCACATTCATTCACGGCATCATTCACAGAAGTGCCGGCTATTGCTTGATAGCAATACTGTATTTGTTGATATTTTTCAAACGGGACTTCAACGAAAAAATATAAAAAATGATCAAGTAAGTTTTTTATATTGAAATAGAATAATAGGAGTTTTGACATATCTGCTTTTGCATGGAAAAGATAAGCTTGATTCAGAAACGATTTTGGACTTACATTATATCTATTAATGCCCACGACTGAAACGTAACTAAAAATATCACAATTTCATTTTTTAAATTTTATTATTACAGTTTTCATTTCAAAATTTCTAGGAAAAATGGAAGTTAAAAAATGATTCATCATTAACAGAAAGTTGTCCACATTCAAGTCTTCGACAAATTTTATCTCGTTTTTGGGTTGAAACACAACCACCAATTTTAAGATATCGACGACAGTAAGTACTTATCTAAAAATTTACAGTACCAATGGTGCACAAATTACAGCGTTGAAAAATCCCCTAAGGGCATAATTATTCATAAAGCTGCAAAAGCTTTGTCCAAACTTTTCTACGATGAAACTTCACACAAATGGAATATATTTATTGCAAAACATGGCACAGAAAAAGCACCCCTAAAAATTGGTTTTAATTTACCATATTATCATTATGAAGCTCGTCCTGGATACTGTATTGGTGAATCTAGGGATGGGTATACGGTAATTGCCGCCCTCATTGAATACAATGCTGACGATGAACAATTTATTGTATAATAAGTTTTTGTATTTTAATTATTTCTTTGTAGAAAAGAAAAGATTAATAATTTCTTTCTGATATGTAATCTGTCTCCCCCTTTTTGTAGTAGATATTTTTGTTGCATCAACACTGACGGAAGAAAATTTTTTTGTTGTTATAAAATTTGTGGACTTTTGCTCTCTTTTTGATATCGATGTTGTGATCTCGGTTTTAATAAATTAATTTTAAAAAATGAAATCAGAAGGTTTTGTATTACAAAAATCTACAAATTTGAGCCGTTTTATTTTTAGAAACATAAAACGGCTCAAAGCTTTTTTCTTTACACGAAACATTTTTATTTATCTTGCTGCTATTTTTTGTGTTGAATGTTCAACAATTGTATTTTAAAAGTTTTAACTTAACTTAAAACTTTTATAAAAATGTCAGATTTTTTTGGTATTGAATATATGAATGAAGAACACAAACCTTCCAACAATGATACAACGAAATCAACAGAATCTCATTCAAAATCGCCGCCACGTTCTTCTTATTTAAAGCCATCCCATTCTCAAATAGAATCAGATTCAAAGAAGCTCAGTGGAACAGAATTTATTGATGCAGCTTTCTTTCCTGAACTAGTTAATAGAAGACAACCTGATGAAGATGATCATCATCAAGAGAAGAGAATTGTTGATAAAGATGATGCATTTTCAGATTATTTTGGGGTAAAAAGGTTGGTTTTTGCACTTTAGAAAGCTTAAAAAGTAACTCAAGAATTTTAGTGCTGAAGATTATCCAAATATGTCTTCCTCAAATAATCATACATCGAGAATTCCGTCATCAAAACCTCAATCATCCAATCTTTCATCAAAATCTACAGAAGAATTATATGTTATTGATGCAGCAGAATATTATCCAGAAGAAAAGAAAGGATTTGAACAAATTTTAAGCAGTATTGAACCAGTATGGAAATATTCCCATCAACAACTTGTTGATTTGCTTGCTGAAAGGGTTATTTATGATGGAGGTATTACTTTTAAATCACTGTACTCTTAAACGCCTGTGTCTTTTTAGAAGATATGATAGCTTTTGACAAGCCATATCAATTGGCATATTCAGGATCAGGAAAAGCTCAAATGGATAAAGTTCTTCAAGTGAGTAAAAATATTAATGCCAAACATCTTTTTTAAAGCCTTCTTTTTAGGATCTTAAACGTATTGTTGCACCAAATGCAGATCGACTTCATCTTATAAAATCATTGGATAAAGCTTGTACTGGCGTTGTTTTATTTGCAAAGTATGTGCTTATATTTTAATTCAGTCTTTATTGTTGAATCATTTACAGGAATCCTGAAGCACAAAAGAAATATATGGGTATCTTAAAAGCTGGTGGAATGAATCTTGAATACCGTACCATTGTTAAAAATGTTCCAAAAGTTCGTGAAGCAGAAATTAAAGTTCCACTTCGAAGATTTCTAAAAGGACAAGATTATGAACTTCGGCCGTTGATTGCAGCAACAAAAGAAAACGTTTTTTATCCAGTAACAACTTATCGAGTTCTTGAAGAAAATCCAAAGATTCATTGCTCTTATTTAAATGTTGATGTACAAAGTGGTAAGCATTTTTTTTAACAGATTTTATTATATTATTTTAAACGTTTTTAGAGATTCCACATCAAATTCGTTGTCATCTTGGTTATGGTATTGGATGTCCAATTCTTGGTGATATTAAATATTCAAAAATTGGAGATAAAAATTTCACTCAAAATTTATCAAATGGTATTCTTGCTCGCTTAGAAGTAAATAAGAATCAAGTCCGTAAACTTCCAATGTATCTTCATCTTCGTGAAATTCGAATTCCTGAAAATTCATCTGGTTCAAAATATATTTCTATTCGAGCAGCAATTCCTGAGTTCTTCAAATTTACAATGAAAAGACTCTCTTTACTTCGAAAATAATTGTTAAAAATAGAATTGTTGATTTATGCATTGTTTTTATTTAGTTAGTTTATAGTTGCAAATAAATACTTTATTACTGTAAAAGATCCACTAACAACATGTCATTTAAACAGCATATCAGCATCTTTTTAGCAATAAACGGGGTTTCTATTCCCCTTAAAACAGGAATATATCATATTATAAACGATATTTTTTTCATAGGAGCATTCACGTGTTCCAAAAAGTTGAGTTTAAAAGATTTTCTTCAAGCTTATTGTATATCTTTCCAAGCATATCTTAATATAAAACTAGTAATGTTTGATGGACAACTGAGGGCTTTTATTAAAAAAGATAGGTATAACATTAAAACAAGTGTTATATTTTACTTCAAAAATCTTGTGGTACATACAAAATGAGTAAATAACTGATGAAATAAAAATCATTGCTCCATCTGAAATTATTTCCTTTTCAAAATTCATAAGTAGTAAACTTTGGTGTTAAAATACCGAATAAGCTTTCCCACTTTGCACAAATAAATAAACAAAAACCATTGTAATATATATTTATAAAATAAATTAATTCTTTAATAAATAAGCTATGATAAACAATTAATGGTTTGCAGGTTACGATAAAAAAAACAATTTTGATAATTAAAAAATAGAGATCATTGATACACAAAATATATTTCCAAATCAAGCAATTGAAGCAAATGGTGGAACAGCTTGTGAATCAGGAGTTAATTGAATGAGTTGTTCAATAAAAGATTTTGTGTTATGGACTGAAGTTGATGCAAGCACGACTCTTGGAAGCCCTGGATTTGTTAGCCGCTTTTCATTATATCCATGAATAAATGTTGATTCTTCAAATGTTGCACCACCAATAATAAATATAATAACATTATCATAATGAGTACTAAAAGAAGAGATAATGTAATCATAAACACAGAAATAAAATAAAAATTTACTTTAAACTATTTAATTCAGATGCACCAAAAATTATTTCAGAAAGTTTTCCTTTATGAAGTTGTTCAAGTATTTGCATAATATATGGCTCATGTTGAGTATAAACATTTTCAACACCTTTAAGCCCTTTTATAAATCGTTTGGTCATTTCAACAGCCGATTTATTTCCAAATAAATCATTTTGACGTTTTCTTGCTCCTGCATATCTCAGCAAAGTATTAACAGATTCAATTTGACGTGTAGACATTTTCCGCTGACGTAAAATTTCCAAAAGTGATGGAAGAGAATTCGACGAACTTCCTTCAAATCGAAGTGCATAAAGCATTGTAAGTCGAAGAGCATTTAAATCGTTTGTTTTTTCATGCTTTAAAAGTCGCTTCAATCGATCAATGCATTGTGAATGATCACCTGTTGCAACAATCGTTTGTTCAAGTTCAGATATTTCTAGAAGATTTTGAACACCCACAAGTCGACTTAATTCACCAACAAGTTGAACATGCTTTGCTACCGTACCTAAAATATAAGATGTATTAAAGTACAGAAGTACAAAAACAAACCTGCTATCTTCTTGAATTGTGGATATTGATCAACAAATTTTTTCATATCTGCAATAGATTCTAGCTGTTGATGAGTTTGTGCCTTCTTTTGATAATCGTTCATTAAGCTTTTAATATTTTGTCCAATTTCACCAAAATTAAGATAGCGATTCTAAAAAACATATTCAATGTATGCAGACTCTACAACACAATTACAACGCACCTTTGCATAAAAATCATCGTGTTGAGCAGAAAGTACAATATTTTTAATACCTTCATCTGGTACATTTGTCATATTTACACGATTATTATTCATTCCAATTAACTCATGAACCATTGCTTCATATGTCCATTGATTAAGTAATGGAGAGACAGGATCTTCAGATCGATCCATTATTACAATTACAGTATCAGATCGGCATGTTTCAAAGAGTTTATCTTCTCGAACAGTCATTTTAACAAATTCATCAGCAAGACGTTGAGCATCACGAGAAGATTTTTGAAATCGAATTGCTGGCTTCTTTTTAAATTGCAATGCAAGTGCAAGAAGAGCTTGGGCACACCGACGAAAATTCCCAACTGATAGATTAAAAGGTGTTTCATAGCAGAGTGGCATTGCAAGTACGGTTAAATATGGTGATAGCGGGATTGAATCAATATAAAATTCATGCACCTCCCGGACTGCTTCATATTCATCAGCTTCAGCAAGAACTTTTAAATCAGCTTTAGAAATGATATTCGAAAAATCTGAAACATTCAAGTTGCGGCTTTGCTTAACAGTTAGAAACCTACAAAGATAATATTGTGCATATTTAGGTGCTCGAAGTTCTTCAGTTAAAATTTGAATATTTTCAAGTGTTGGTCGAACAAATACAAGACATTTTAAAAATTTTAGCGGTTCTCGTTCAGCTCCAGTATCCAATCTTTCAAATAAATATACTTCTCGAGCCATCATTTCGCTTTGTGCAAATGCACATGATACCATACTTGTCTAAAATGATCAGTTTAATTTAAAAATACAATAAAATAAAATATTACCGTTTCTTTATCCATAAGCAAAACTTTCATTCCTGGTCCAGATAATCTTGTCATTTCATGGACATATTGTTGTGTAGCGATTAACGTATTCATTGTTGATGATAGTTATTTTATGTTTAATGTGGAAATAAAAGCATAGAAGTAAATAATTAATTAAACGGATGAATGTACATATAATATAAATAACACGTCAATAAAACATGTCACTCAATTTTTTTTGTTGCTGCTGTTCCAAACAAAATTCAACAATTTCTTTCACAACTGTCAAAAAGAACAAATCGCCAAAATGGAAGGAAATAAGTAAAAAAGTTATGAAAAATTGATACAGTAATTTAAGCATCAAGAAGGTTTACAATTAGTAAAATATAAAAGTTTTATTGAAAACTGAGAAACTATTGCTAAATGATGAAAATTTTTGTTGAATTTGTTAAAATCATTTATTACGGTAAGAACACTAAAAAAAGGACTTGATAAATTTTTCGAAACCAAGTGCAAATTCTGAGAATAATACAACGTTCTAACTTTTTCTTAGAAAAGTTTTTGCTGACATTTTTAAAAGATTTTAAATAAACGTTATCTTCAAAAGTTTGAACACGTATTTTAGAGTATCGTAACCTAGTGCATTAACCAAATGTGTTGCTTCTTTATGGGTAAACTTTAATTTAATTGTTTTATATTTTATTATTTAAAATTTATTTTTGTAAACACTTTATGAATCAATCAAAGATAAAAATTTAAGTTATTTAAACAGATAAATGCAATAAATAATAATAAATATATTTGTATGTCAAATAAATAAAACCCTTGTCAATAATATTTTATGATTTTAATACCAGTAGACATCATATTGCTTTTGTTGTGTAATCAAATTAATTATTCATAATGTGATGCCGCAAGCATGTAAAGGCTTAATTGTTGAAATAAAAGTATCTTTGAATTTGGGGGATTAATTTTCTCAAAGATTTGTTGTTGAATTTCTCGACTGTATCTTGAAATAAGCCGATATAAAATAGTTTCAAGAAGTTTTGGAAGGTCATCAGATTTAATTCCTTGAATATCTAACATTGCAGACCAAACTCGAATATGTTTTGGTGTTGAATTTGAAGGAGGTTTATAAATGAATGATTTGGAAGCCAGTTCAAGAATGTCTTTATTTCCATTTAAGAGATAATTAATTGCTTCGCTTGGATATTGTTTACATGTTTTTAAAACATTATCCAAAATTCCTGCATATAAATGTGTATCCGATGTTCCATGATCCACTAATCTTCCAAGATTTCGGATTTGTGTTGCAGCCATATTATGATCAAAGCATTTTTGTAAACGACATGATTTACATCGGGTTATTGATTCAGCTGAAATATTAGGAGTATACTGTAATGCAATAGGATATGCGGTAATAATTTGCATTACAGATTACGGTAACAAATATACTAAAGCAAACTGTAGTCATGACAATGCTAAATTGAAACCTACATTCTTAACAAAATCAAAAAATAAAATTTTTCTTTGAAAAAAACTGTTTTAAATTTGAAAGCAGTTGGTCATGTTCTACTATTTTTAAAAAAACAAAAGCCCTTTTAATTTCCGGCATTCATTTAAAAAACCCAAAACTAAAATATTAAGATTTTTTACAAAGCATTAATTATGGTAGCACAATTACTGTCACTCTAATTATTTACCAACCTGTTTTAGGACAATTACATTCATAAATAAAAACATTTACTACAGATCTTCGAAAAAATATTGCACAAGCAGCACAGGCTAAAACATTGTAACACTTCCATGGACAACTTCTTCCACAAATTACACAAAGCATTCTTATTGTTTTGGAATGTCGTGAAACTGGTACCGTATTTCCCACTAACATTTCTTTTTCAGTTCCGCAATATCAGAATAAATATAATATAATAAACTTATTAGAATTTTAATCCCAGAAAAAAATAAAACTGCAAAAAAAATCAGAGGCTTATTTTTTTTTAAATTCACAAAGGGGTGTCAAAAAACTCCAAAAAAAATAACGTCATTCCGACATAACTTTGAAGAAGGAAGAGATAATTACGAAGATCACTCTCTCTCTTTTTCTTTCGTCTACCGTAATTTCTGAGGAAGACTAGAAGCCTAAAAAAACCCTACACGCCTTTTTTTATTTGATTTTATCTTTTTTATTGCAAAATTTTTAAAGCATTCGGGAGAGGAAGGAAGATGGCAAAATTGAATTGATATATGTTTTGAAAATCCCTTTTTTGAAGATGAAAAATATCACAGCCATCAACAATTACCGTTATCTTTATTGTAGCCATTATGAAGATTGTTAAACTGAATTCATTTTCCACAATGATCAAGTGCAAAAACACTTTTTTGTCGCTGAGTTAAAAAATTTGATCAGCTGAACTAAAAGACGATGTTAGTTATTGAAAAGGAAACATTTGAAGCCCAAAAATAGTTTTGCCATCTCGTCATAGATTGTATTTGATCTAATTTTTTGATAAAACTTTTTTGTTTGAACTTTTTTCTTTCCCTTTCTTTTCTCAAATGATATCATTTTAAAGATTCTTTACTCTTTTTGCATAACTTTAAATCAATCAATGGCCGTTGGAGTTCCTCATAAAGCAAAACTGGAGGGAAATAATAAAAAAAACTTCCTGGTTTGAAAGTTTAAAATGTATCATATGTATTTTCAGGGGTAAATCAGGAGTTGCGGCCAACGCGTATTTTTCTATCAAAATATAATCATACAAATTTTGATTATATTAGAATTTTAATCCCAAAAGCTGTTAAATACACGTAGTTTAAACCTCTTAACTAATACGGTTTAACGTTTGATTTTGATTCAAAACAATTCAACATATTTTTTTACAAGCCATGTGCTTGTTAATAGTACATTTGTACAACAACAATGAGAAAAATATTTTGAAACAAAAACATGAAGAGTCTTTTATGTTTTTGCACAGAAAATCTACAACAAAATTATTTGGGTATATAATTAATATTTTCAGGGTTAGGTTTCATTATTTCAAGAATTAGAAAAATTGTCAATCGGTTTAAATGATTATCATCTAAGAAGATAATTTAACAAAGTATGCCTCAATCCTTCTTTCTTATCAGTAAAATTAGGCTGTAGCATATAATTATATAATTTTTTTTCATTAAGTTGATGATAATTTTAAAAAACTTGAGAATTAAGCAGCCGTCTAATGATTTCCTTCTACTTGAATTCACCTTAAACAATTTCCACAAAGATCAAGAGCAAAATTCAGCCTTTTTTTCAAAGTTGTTTACGTTCTAATTTATTTTAAAAAAATAATTTCAGGGTCATTTTTGCTCTAGATAGAGATTGCAATCGGCATTTTTTTATTACCAGTCGCTCTTCCTCTCTTCTTCCTCAATATCAATCAAAGCAAGTAAGTAAAACACGGAAAAACTCATTCTGTGTCTTGCACTTTTATTTTTTAAAATTATTGGAACGTTTTCTTTTTATCAAGCAGATACATTAAGAAAAATATAAAGAAGAAGAACAACAACTTCGATAAGAAGAAAGTTAAAGGAGGCGAACGTTTTGATGCGTTTAAACTTTCTGCAATCCACTTTTCTTAAATTCACGCTGGGTCTTTGTAAGTGTGTAATTTGAATTTTTTTGACTTTTAGAAATGGTGAGAAATAAAAAGTATAAAAAGCGTTTTATTGTTTTTCTTTTTTATTGATTCAAAAAATTAACCCAAACAAAAAAGCACAAAATCAAACAGCTTAAAACATTTATATTTGCTGTTGGTGTTGAATTCGATACGGTAGTGACAACTAAAGGTGTTGCATCACTATCACTTGTATTCAAATAATTGCATAGAGGTGTTGTACAACAACAACCTGTTAAAAGTTGATCCACCAATGAGCAGTTATTTTTCATTTGCAGTGTTGTACAAAGTTGAATTGGATCACATAAATATAAATTACCGTATGCATTTAAGCTAATGTTTGCACAATCGCCTTGACATGGGGAATATTCTCCATAAATTTTATGTGAAGATGTTGAGGTAGAAGTCGATGAAGATGATGATGGTGATGGTAAAGATGTTTGAGGATTAATTAAATCAAATCCAATGAAACATTTTATTACCGGACTTGGAATTGCTGTTGTATCAGATGTCGGAGAAATTGGATTTAATGTTTGTTTAATATTACAGTATGTCTCATTCCCACAACAGCACATTGAAAGCCCTTAAAATTCACGTAACTTTAAAATATTGGTGAAACACAAGAAACCTTTATTAATAAATTGACAAGTGTTTGTTGCATTAAAATCATCACATAAATTTTCAGAATCACAAAAGAATATCGACATTGGAGAATTATAAACATTTAAGGTTAAATTGGCGCAACTTCCAACACAATCTAATTCATCCCCCGTTACGTATGGCATAAGATTACCTTAAACATACAGCTTAAGCGGATTACGATATTCAAGATTAATTACATACCTGCAGCAAATCCAACAAAACATTTTGCATTAGAATCACCAAAAGCTATTGAAATATTGACAAAAAGAAAAGTCAAAACAACCGCTAAATTTACACAATTCATTTGGGACACAAAAAAGCAATCAATTAAAAGAAGCAAAATAAATCAATGATAATATTTATAGAGAGAAGGACGTTCTTATCAGCAAAAGTCAAGTTCCTTATTTCACAAAAATATCTGACAGTAATCCATTTGATAGTTAAATGGAGTGCTAAAATATCTGAATATCAACGATATATAAATAATGAATCATTAAAATAGCATAAAAATGGATTAGTTTTATCATTTAACCAATAAAAAATTTGGGAGTAAGTAATTTACTTTTTTTACTGTAAATTGTTTTCGATGTTTGTCAGATAATATCTATTATATATTCAATCTTTGATAATGCATGCTTTATTGAATGCTGATACAATTACAATAATTATTGGTAAAATCTTATTTGAAGTCGATGGTGAAGCAGTTGACTCAAATGTTTCGGCTACAAAATGAATACGGTAGATTTTAAGGCCTGTCATCGACCAGAACAAAGCCCAAAGATTATCTTTCAAACCAAAAAATTTCAACCCGACTATAAATTTTAAATTTTGTTTTAAGAAATTGTCCGACGGGCTTAAAAAAGAACAGTTATTAAACTGCCGGCTGTTCATGTTTGGGTTCTGCGGATAGACAGCTCATGAGATTTCGCAGACGGGTTGGCCGTATTTTTTTTAACAAATCTGTGGATATACGGCTCAAGAGATTCGCCTTTTTTTAAACAACAGTGGTTCTTATTTTTGTTTTTATTATAACAGCCACCCGTGTCTGCTTTAATAGGAGTCTGTGTTTACATAAAAAAAATTTTTTACTAGTTTTTTTAGGTAAAAACATTAGGACACATGAAAAATTTTGTTCATTAAAGGGGGCGTTCCCCCTATAACAAATTTTTTTCAAGCATTATTATTGATAATAATCAAGGAAAAATGCATTAATCTTTTTCCATTATCCGTTGACAAACACTGAAAGTGCAAAGAAACAATGCATTTTCGTGTTTTTTATGCACATTTTTAGGGGAAAATAATTTGTTGAGATTGAATTACCCCTTTAAAAAGATGGTATTAGAATAAAAATTTTTTTAAAAAAATTGGGAAAAAAGGAATGTTACATTTGAAAATTATTATAAATATAATACAAAAGCTTCCACTGAAAATCATATATGGATCAAATCCCTTTTTCCCACACTTTATTTTTTTTCCAATAAAAAAATATAAATTAATATGGAGGTATAAAAATTCTGATAATATTGGTAAATTACAACGCGAAAATAGATTTTTAGGCGGAATTAAAAAAACCAGACATTTGGCAAAAATCAACTCGCCGAGTTGAAACACAGACTCCTATTAAAGCAGACACGGGTGGCTGTTATAATAAAAACAAAAATAAGAACCACTGTTGTTTAAAAAAAGGCGAATCTCTTGAGCCGTATATCCACAGATTTGTTAAAAAAAATACGGCCAACCCGTCTGCGAAATCTCATGAGCTGTCTATCCGCAGAACCCAAACATGAACAGCCGGCAGTTTAATAACTATTCTTTTTTAAGCCCGTCGGACAATCTCATGAGCCGTCTGCTGGCTATCACTCCATGTATAAAAGAATCACCTACAAACAACATTTAACAAAACCTTAAAATATCATCATTCATATTTCGCAGCATTTCAATTTATGTTAAATAGATGTTTATAAAAATACTCTAATAAATTATAAATTTACCTACACAAGGAGACCGAAATAAAACTTATTTTTTAAACAGAAATTTATAATTTACCAAAGCATGGGATTACAAAAATATCAAAAACGCCTAATAATTTACAGTATCGTTAATTTCTAACACAGAAAGCAACAAAATTTAAAAAAATGCAAAATTTTTATTTTTATTTTTTATCACTATCCATGTTTAACAATAACAATCATTATAAATATCCAGCAATGTTCCTGTATTATTAAAACGGCGTGTGAGTCAGCAAGAGAGTCGCTCGCTTCGCTCGCGACCCTCTTGCCGACTCACACGCCTTAAGACATTCGGGGGTACTGTAGGTGTGTTTGGGGAACTGTAGGTATGTTTTGGGGTACTGTAGGGGTACTGTAAGTGTGTTTTGGGTACTGTAGTGGTCACCGGGGTACTATAGGCTTCCACATAGCTTTTTAGAACTTTTTTGCCTTGAATCTTGGTCAAAACCCCGGCAAAAAAACACTCTTTGAGTAAAAGTACCACTTACCGTAACCCTACAGTAATTTTTTTTACAAAAAAATAAATCCGCAGTCAAAGCGGGAGTGTTGGTACCATTTGCAGACCTGGGGGGTCACTACCGTAGAAAATTATTTTTTTCCCTACGTAGGCGTACGAAACTGATGCTTAAACAGCCGCAGCCCTTCGGGCTGCGGCGAGATTAACAGAAGGTTGTTCAATTCACTTTTGCAAGAGCCCTTGTATTTTTAAACTGAATAGCGCATCAATTGTTTGTACCTATACCACCTTGTCCGACAACGCTCTGTATAGTATGATATATCCCCAGTATATTTTTAGCCCACATTCCACTGAAAAAAATAAACGAAAAAAAAACATCAAGAATTTTCTCAGAGGGACTTGTTGATTTTTTTGTTAAAAAACATTTTATTGAAAATTTACATTTTGCAGTGAGTTTAACAAGTTTTTATTGTCTCGTCTCATCATTATTTTCAACAAATTTGAAGTGGATAAACCTGCAATTGCTTTCTTTGAAGTTTTTTAAAAAAATCTTCAAACTTTGTTAATATTGTGGTAAAAGAGGTTAGTTAATTTTTATTCATGGGAAGAATGTATATGAAATTTTTCGTTAATCTTTATTTTACTCACTTTTGTTTTAGCAAAAAAATGTCACCAGCAGAAGCAGCAGCATCAACAGCAGAAGCAACAGCAGAATCAACAGAAGAATCAAAAGAGGAAGAATGTAATAATAAAGATGTCGATGATGATGAAGAAAGAATAGAAATAGATGAAAATGCAGAAGAAATCGAGCTTGTTCAACAAAGGCTTACAGAAATTGGTGATTTAAGCTTTTTCAAGCGCGCAAAAGTATTAAATTTACGATGGAATCGTTTAACGAAAATTCAAGGCTTAAATATTCCGACTTTAACTGAGCTAATCTTATATGATAATCAGGTATGGTAATTTCTTTTGAGATGGATGGATATCTGTCCATGTTATCATGGGATTGCATATATCCGTCGTGACAAACGTTATTTATATCCATGATTGCTTTTAGATAAAGAAAATTGAAAATCTTGATGTATTAACTAATTTGAAATATCTTGATATAAGCTATAATCGAATTGAAAAAATGGAAAATTTGGATGCTTTGGAAAAGCTTGAAAAATTATATGTATGCCGAAATAAAATTTCAAAGGTTGAAGGTCTGGAAAATGTAAGTTTGTTTTGATTGCGTACAAATATATCATGTTTGTGTTTAAACTGTAATTACCGTTTTTTTCAGCTTAAGAATCTTAAACTCTTAGAATTTGGTGATAATCGAATTGAAAAAATTGAAAATCTTGAATCTCTTATTAGCTTGGAAGAATTACATTTGGGTGCAAATCAAATAAGAAAAATTGAAAATTTGGAATGTCTATCTTCAACTTTGAAACTTCTTGATTTACTTGCAAATGCTATCACGAAAATTGAAGGTTTGTTTTTTTAACATGGATGTGGGATAAAGGTCATAAAGTTGTATGATCGTAGACACATGCATATAGAATATATTAATAGTACTGTAAGCGTTATATATATCGCTCCACATGTGCATAAATAATAAATTACACAGCATAATACATTTAACTGATTTTTCAGGATTGGAATCATTAACAAATTTGGAAACACTTACAATTGGTCAAAATGGTATTACAAAAATTGAAAATCTTGATTCATTAATTAATTTGAAAGTTTTGGATTTGAATGATAATATTATCAAAGAATTGGAAGGCTTGAAATCTTTGAAGAAATTAAATCGATTATGGATTCGAAAGATTCAGGTAAGTAAATTTCATTTAATATAATACAGTTTCTGTGGATAATGTGTAAGATTACTGTAATGTAAAGAATGATATAAGAATGTAAAGCATTACAGTAATCTTCGAAAAGTTTTGATCTGTAATTGATTTTTTTTATTTCAGAATTTGACACCTGCAAAACTTGTCAATGAACTTTCAACCCTTTCATGCCTTGAACATCTCGTTATTGAAGGAACTGAATTATCAAAGCAAAAAGATTATCGACAACAAATTTTTGAAGTGCTTCCAAATCTTCAACAACTTGATTCATATCCTATTTGGTGGAAATCTGGTGATCCATGGCAAATTGGTCCAAATGGATTTTTTGGTGATAAATATTAATTGTATTAACCCTTTTTTCTGTTATAAAATAAACCGTTAATTTTCATTATCAGTAAAAAGAGTTGATTTTTTGGATTATTTTAAGATTTCTGAAAAACGAGAGAACACAGAAAAAGATAAAAGTGACATAAAATTGCAAGGATGATAAATAAGAAAACAGAGAAAACGGGATATTGCTGGGATTATCAATGTTTGGGGCTACGATAGTTTTGTTCTTTAAAACAAAAAAAACAATCGAAATTTATAAAAATAGAATTTACATAACGAATATTGACATCAGCTGATGTCCACAACTGTCACATTCACATGCAATATCCAACTTAAAGTTATAAGAACTTTTTGCTAGTTTGATCTTAGTGAAACACATTGTATCATTTTTAAACATGTATTTTAAATAATGAAATTTTAAATAAAATATAAAACAAGATAAAAAACATAAAAACATCCAAAAAATTTAACGGCGCTTTTAACGCATCTTTTCTTCCATTTCTTTCAATACTGCCTCAAGTTGTGCTCTACGACGAGCTTGATCGGCCAATGCTTTTTGTCCTTCTGTTATCGGTGAAAAACATAATGATGAGTCACTAAAAAACGGGTTCAATTAATAAAAGGTAACCTAGCAAAAGAGTTTAAAAAATATTTAGCGTCTTCTATTTTTGTTTGTTTTTGGCATTTACTTTTTCAACAATAAACAAAAACTTAAATAAATTATAAAAATCTCAAATAGCTTTCTCTTAGGGAGTTATTTGGACTATATATAACAACCAGCAAGACAGAATCATGTGATCAACAAAAGAAAAGAACTTACTCCGATGAAGATTCATCTTCAGCAGCAGGCTCTGAAGGTGCTGAACTTGTTGTCGCAGGAGCCGAAGTAGAAGATGATGGAGGAGCACTTCCTGGAGCTGAATTATATACTACACCAGTTGTATGCACTTGACGAACATATTTTTGAAGTTCATTAAAAATTTCAATCCATGCTTTAACCCAATCTTCATGCTCTGCCTTTCCTTTGTAATCTTTTCTTACTCTGTTTACATAAAACATTGAAGCTTCAAAGGCTTCTTTAACAAATGGAGCTGGAGTTGGCTTCTAAAATGTTAATCCAATCATTTTTATTCAATAAATAGAAGAAATAATAAACATACCACAGATACCCAAAATACAGCTGGTAAACCTTCAGATACAGAAGACAAATGATTGAAATGATCAGTATTACGTTTTGAATCTTTAAAGCTTCCAATTTCTTCAATTAATTGTTGGATTGGTTGTAGCTTTGTTTTGATAACTTCAACACTGGGTTCAGAAGTTCCAGCAGCAAACCAAAGATAGTTTCTTAAATGATCAAATACTTGACGAACTTTTGGTGCCTTAAAAATAGAGAAATAAGAATATATGTGATACATAAATAGTTTAATAGAGCCATACAATTGAACCAATATCACCACCAATTTTTTCAGAAAGTGCAAAGAAATTTTTGAGTGATCCTTCAACAGCATCATCATACTGTAAAACAGATGGTGGAGGAGCGGAAGAAGCAGCTGCAGATTGTGATGCAGAACCTAAAAGTATTAGCAGTTAATAATTGTTATATAGTACTTATAAACATACCGGTTAAACCAGATTTTGGAGCTAATGCAGGCTATTTGGGTGTTGAACATGCTTTCATTTTTTTTTTCAAGTTTATCATTCTTTTTTCGTAATTCTGCCGCTGCTTTAAGTTGTGCAATTTCAAGCGGAGATTCAAGTTTTTGTACACTCATTGCTAAAAATGAAACTATATCCTTTATTGGCATTTTAAAAAAAATGATGAAAAATGTTGCAACACAAACACGAGAAAAAGAAGAGGAAAGGTGGGCGAAAAGGAAGAAAAAAATAAGCAGATATGTATTTCGTATTCACAAATATATATCTTCTTGGTAGCTAAATGAAACTTATAGTTTTACAAATTTTATCGTCGATAAAAAAGAAGTAAAGTTAAAAAAATAAACTCAAAATTTAACCAATTTATATATTATCTAGATAATCTGCAACAAAAAAAGAAAAAGAAGCAAACAAGTTTTCAAATTTTTTCTTTCGCGAAACTTGTCGTCCAGTTCTGTTCGCGATCGCGGAAGAAAAAATGAGCGCGAGCTTTTTTTCTGTTGACGTCCATTGCCATAACAAAATGTGTTCACCAATTGATACCAATTTCCACTTTTTTCTTTAACAGTTATGTTCTTATCAGTACTATTACTTTTAATGCTTTTATGAATTACAGTAATACCAAAATTATATTTCTTGTGGAGCTTTAAAAAACCTAGAAATTTCTTTTGAAATGTTGATCTGACTGAAAATTCGCCGCCGCCTATCACTGTGATACAGAAGCAAATACTAGTGGTGGTCAGTTTAAAGCCAAGTCATTTTAGAAATGAAAAAATCTTAAAATGAAGAAAAATTTAGTTTTTCAATGATTGCTCGCTTTGGCTTGATTTAGTCGAGTATCTGTCATCTGTTAAACCTGTGCACGTCCATCAGCTGATGCATCATCAAATTTTTCATTCGTAACAATTTTAATTTTAAAACCAAAATATCGATATTAAAAAAGAAAGAAATTCATTACCGTAGTTTCATGTAGTAGAAAATGTTAAATGTCAAGGCTTGAAGGTGGAAAACGGGAAATGATTCATAAACTTTTTCTTTCGATTTGCTTAAGCTGAAATGACATTAACGTAAAGAGGATGAAATTTGCTCACACAAGGAAGAAAATTAGTTTTTGCGAAAAAATTTATAAATTGTAGTTTAGCATTTTTGAAGTAGCTGCTTTATTGGATGAATAGTTTTCTTTGAATTGTATGTTTTATTATTATTGAAACTCAGAAGGTATAAGCTCTTTGTTTGTAACAATGAAATAATCGTGACCAGGAGCTGCAGAAGTTAGAATGTTGTAGAACAAGTTGAGCTTAAATTCTCAGGATTAAATCAATCTAACTGCCTACTTCCAGTAAAATAACTAATGTGAAATGGAAAAATACTTTTAATGGTCAATGAAATTTTCAGCGAGATTTTTATTGCAGCATTTTTTGCTGAAACAATGAAACAACAAAAAATATTTTTTTCTTTTTTAGTAACGTTACTGTAACGGTGCACAAAATGTTTATCAAAATACATTGTAAGCTTTTTTAAGAATCGTTAAAAATAAAACCAAAGATAAATTCCATTCATTCATCACCCCCACAAAAGCTCTAGCTCAAAAACAATCTTTCAATTCAAACACAAATATGTGTGTTTATGTTTACATGTGTATGATATTCAAACATATAAACATACTTTATTTTTCACACACTTGTAATCCTACGTCTTTTATTACGTCGAATTCTGCTTCTTCTCTCATATTTGGCTTTATTAAAAAGAAAGATGACGGATAAAAAAAGCGAATGACTTGAAAAATGAGATAATAGTATTTTATCCGGGGATGGATTAAATGTACGCTTTTTAGATTAAACATATACGTAAAAGTTGTTTACACATTTTTAATGCATAATATAATAGTATTATATTAGTGTTAAACATTTATACCCTTTTTATAAAATTTCACACATGCAACAAATTAATGTGTTAATTTAGTTTAATCCTACAAATTTTTGAGTAAATTAATGCCAAACAGCAGAATCTCTCTAAAAATTGATACTTTTCAATTAAACAATTTTTTTTCAAATCTGGGAATTAAGTCTTTTTTAAACAAGAATTTGGAACTTTTACATTTTCAAAATCCTTCAGAAATTTTAGCAAGTAAAAAAATAACAATGAAAAAAGAGTGTTGACAAAAACAGTGGATTTAAAAATTTTCGATGACTACTTTTTTTTAAAAATGTATTTTTTTACAGAAGGAATTTGTATTTGTTTTTAATGCAAAAAAACGGCTTAAGTATTTGTTGCTAAAAAAACAATACCACTATTTCATAGAAATGGTAGGCAGGATTCGAAATTTTAATTTGGATGATTCACAAACTGATGTTGCTACGTGTAACCCATTTTCAAAATCTCTTGCACACTTCATTTTATAAGTTGTCAAAAGTCAAGTTGTAAGTGCTTTCAGCGATGCTGGATTTTATAGGTTATGGTACTTTTTTGCTTTGCCTTTACATCTTTTTAACGTTTTGACCAAATGAATGAAGTAAAGTGTGAAAAAAGAAGGGACCTTTATATCTATTCTGCTGTGATAACTTATGTCGACAATTCCACTGTTGAATTTTTTCATTTTCCATTACCAAACCAATATCGTTCATTAAAAAGAAAAATTCATTTAAATAATACCCATTTTGCTTGCTTCTTAGCATTGTCAACATTCCATCCTAACAGAAAATAAACAACATCAAACATATTTTATTATTGCATGATAATATACAAAGTTGTTTTTGCAAAAACAGCTATCAACAAAGCAATTACAGCTATAAAAAACAAATTTTGACGTACATAAAATCCGAAACCATTTTTTCCATTGTTCAACAATTAACTCTATAGATCACTATAGTCGTCATTAATATATAATTTATACGTTAATCTTTTATAATAACTAAAAAGAACAAATAATTTTAATAACGCAAAAGTCTTCTGCAATAACCATAGTATTAAATTTAATAATATTTTCAATAACATCAATGATCGCACTGTTAAAATAAAAAGAGTTAAAAATTATTGTAAAATAAAAGCATGCCCATTCAGAAAGTTTCTACAGATGTTTGTTCAAAATTGTCAAGTACACAATAAAAGAATCATGACTCTCTCTAGCAAAATTGCAACCATTCAAGAACCAGATAGACTGAATTTTTCATTAATGAATTCACCATTTTCAACTTTTATCTTTTATACACAAAATTCTATTTAAAAGTGCAAATGTATGAACTAAACAAAAGCTACAGTAATCCTAAAAAAATTTGCGTAACAAGGATTATTAAATATTTTTCTCATCTTTTGGATTATCCTTCACCCATCTTATGGTAGTGTGACTACTTTGTTTTTGAAAAATAAGGAATACAAAAAACAAACTAAAACCCAAGATTGACTGACTGACTTATCCCCCTCCAATCCCAAAAATACAATTCCACTGTGGCATTTTGCTTTCACAAAAAATTCAAAATAAACATTTTCAAGTGATTTTTGGTTCCTTCAAAAAAAGCTAAAATGTTTCAATTTTTGTTTGACCTTTTTTGTGTGGATTTCTCAAATCCTTTGAGAGTTACATCCACGCTTTTTTTTCAAAGAAAAACTATCAAAATTAAAAGGACGGTAGCATAAAGGATAATTAAATGGCATTTGATTAATCCGGCTTTTTATTAAGCCAAAAAAATTGTCTGGTCAAAAATTCGAGAAGTCTTAATTCTTCAATAAAAAGTCAAAATCTCTCATTAACCTTTTTCCCCACAAAATTGCTCATTCTTTTTTCTCTTTTAATTCTTTGCTTCACTTTTTCTTTCTACTTTGGCATCTTAATTCTTCTTCTGAAGAAGTTTCTACTCCACTCCAGGTATCCAGAAGATAATCCTTTTCTTTATCTATCTCTCTTAAAAAAAGAATGTTTCATTGAAGTCTTACAAGAAGAGATTTTTTAAGTCTTATCATACGTCTCGAAAGAATGAATGAATAAATGAAAAAAGAAGTCAATTTTTGGCCTTTTCTTTGAACGAACAGATTTATATTTAAGCTCCGCCTTTTTTTAAAGGGATTAATTCAAGAATAAAAGGGGCATAAATTTTTGGAGTTTAGATTAGTTTTGAAAGAATGCTATCTGGAACATTCGAATGTTTTTAAAGCGTTCAAGTCAGTGCTTCAGGGTTGAAGTTTAATCTTTTTGATTCGTTCGAATACATTTGTGGCTGCTCAATTTTAAAGCATTTTTTGTTTAATGGTCACGTTTTTATTGAATATTGCATTATTGAAAATATTTTTACCAAAAAGATATACGTTAGTTTCAAAAAAGCTAATTCAAAAACAGTGAAAACTACAGTATACTTTTTTAAAGTAAAATGCCAAAATTTTGTTCTTTGTTGTTTCACAAAAATTTTTAATTACTAAAATTCCGTCATAAAATTTCAAAGAACACCTTCTCCATTTAATTTCCTTCCAAATTTCTATAATTTGTTTTGCAGAAAAAGTCTTCATCAAAGACGTAAATGTTTGTCACACGTAATTGTCAAACGACGTAAATCTTCCTTTTTCTTTTTCTATTCTCGCGTATATTAATTTTTATTTAATCTTCTTATTGCTACACTATTCTAGTTATTATAAAAGTCAACTAATTTTCTTTTAATTCTTTAGATTCTAATTTTCTTTATCAAAAAAGCCCAGCAGTAACAACAATAAAAAACAATGGCTCGAGTATATGGCACCAAATCTGTTGAAGAAGCTTTAAAACACTTGTTGAAGGTTGCAGAATGCAATCCAAATGATCCATTCATATGGCATTCCATTGGCCTACAATTTTATTCAATTAAATGTTTCAATGATGCTTTAAAATATTTTTTGAGATCTGAACACATTAAAGCTGGAATATCCGCATCCAATTTATTTCACATTGGTGATTGCCTTAAAAGAAATGGAGAAATTGAAGAATCTCTTGAATATTTTAAAAAGGCTCTTACAGTACCCGTAAGAAATAGAGTAGATTATAAGGTTCGTTTCCACATCAAAATTCTTGACACATTTTACCGTAATCTAATTTACAGGGTTATTGTGAATCTCGAAAAATGCTTGCAGCTGCCGGTTACACCGAGGAAGAACTACATCGACTTTCACCAAAGAAATTGTAATTAACTAATACGGAACTTATGTGTAAATATTTCTAATCCTACTGTACAAATTTATGTATTTTCAATTGCATCTTAAAATTCTTAGACAGGCGTTTTTTCTTAGTCATATCCTTTTCAATTTTTTAATAGTTAAGCTTTTGTATTTTTGTTTTTGCTATAAAATTTATTTTAAAAAATTTAAATCTTTATGTAAAATAATAACACAGAGACAAACAAAAAGCAACAAGAAATTTTAGAATTTTGAAAAACAAGAATATAGCTATTTTTGAGTATCAAAAACAAACGCAAAATTGAAACAAGACAAACCAAAAAAACAAAGATATTTTTCTCTTTTTCATGCCTCCATGTTACCTTTTGATAACAAAATTTGATAGCTTTTCATGGCGATATCAGCAGCTTCCCGAGATGCTGCAAGACGATATGTAGCATCATGAAGAGATTTTTCACAACGTTTACTGTAAAAATCATATTATAAAAGATATATTATAAATAACAAGCTTGCTTACATTTCATCAGTGATGTATTCAATACGTTTGTTTACAGTATTCTTGGATTCATCAAGATCTTGTTTGATAAGTGTTGGACCAACTAATTTAAAAATATTTGTACCAGGCTCAAGTAAATCCATTTCGGTTTTAACCAAATTATTTTCAGTAAGTTGTGTTTCAAGTTGTTGACGATTTATAACAATCTTTCCATGTTCTTTTTCAATAGTTTGATATTTCTTTAGCTGATCTTCATAACTTTTCTTATATTGACCAAGTAAAGGAAAATTCATTGCATTCATTGATAAAAGAAATTCAAAAATAAGATTCTGCAAAATATAAGAAAATGGATTAAATAAAAATTCATCACAAAAATTAAAAGTATTTTTAGCGTTAAAAACGCTTTAAAACATTCAAACGAGCAAAAAGAGAATCAATGACAATTTATATAAAGCATAAATACAATGTAAAATAAAAACATTTTGTACAAAAAAGTTCAAATGCATCAGTGTTTTGTTTTGGGTGGCTTAGCCTTGATTAATGGTGAATCAGTTTCGATGACATAACCAAGCTGAACTTGTTCTTCTTTTGATGGCACATCAAGGTCCCAATACCTTGGTGGAGTTGGCGGTGCTTGTTCCCATCCACGATGTTTGCTGACTCGATTCACATATTCCCTTCTTGCTTCACCTTCTAATCCCATAGCATCATAAAAATCTTTACAACATTGACATTCATAACCATTCATTAGAGCTCTTGAAAATTTACACCTTGGATGTTTCATTGCAGCTTGTTTTGCTTTTTCTAATACCGTATTCAGAGTTGAATGCCTCTTTTCCAGAAATCCAGGTGATTCAAGTGCAGCTTTTAGTTTTGCAGCAATATCAGGGTCGAGCGGGGAATAAGTTGGTGATGCTGATCGTCCACGTGGTCGTCGAGGTGATGGAGTTCGATAGCCATTTGATATAGCAGCAGGTTGTATTTGAGGAGTTTCTGAAGGCTCAACCTATAAATGAAAACAATATTCACATGTCTGAAAATACTTCCAAAACTTACAGCCTCTGTCGCTTTATCATCCTTCCTTTTAAATATTGAATCAATTTTAGTTTGAATAGTTTTTGTTGGTTGCGAACTCGAAGCAATATCAGTTGATTCAACCAAAGCTTTTGTAAGATTCTTCTTTGCAGTTTTCTTTTCTTCTTCTTTGGCATTCTTTTTTCGAATAGGCGTTAATCGTAACTTTGTTTGTTGTTGCTGTTTTGAAGGCTCTGGCTTCTTCAAATATTCTGTCAAATCAATTTTAGGCTTATTTGGATCACGTGGAATAAAGAATGGCTTTGGTTCTTTCTTTACAGGACTGATAATTTCTATGGAATCAAAATCATCAGATATATTTTCTTTTTCCAATTGTTTCTTTGATTTCTTTTCTGGACTTATAATTTCAATATCAGAATCAACAGCATTATCTTCTTCTTTCTTCTTTGATGACGACGACGATGGAGATGGTAATACTTCTTCAACATCATCATCACTAACATCGAAAATATCTGCAGATAAATTGCTATCACTGGATTTCTTTATTACACCACTTTCATCTTCTGTATCTGTATCAAAGATATCCATTGATTCATCAATTTTAGCATTAGAAGTGCTTTGATCAATAAATATTATGTCGTCTTCCATTAGTCCTTAAGGAAGACAAATGTTAAAAAAGAACACAAAACAGCTAAAGATATTTAATGGCTGAAAAACCATTTTACAAGATTCTTCAACAACAAAGTATAAGTGAATTATTATTAAAACAAAAACTCCAAAAAATGAGTTCAAACAACATCCAAACAATAATAAAATAATAATTAAAGTACGAGTTGAACTATGTAACTAAGAAGATACAACACGTTCAATGGCAATGAGGTATTGAGATGAATTCGGATCTTGCAAGCCTATAGGCCCCATATCACATTCAGAACAAACAAGATATACACGGCCTTCATGACTTCTGGTTACACCAACATTATCAAAATCAAATACTTTTTCAACAATACAAAATTTTGCAATATCTTCTTTTTCCACTTGTGCATAATCTTTCTTTTGCATCATTAGTGGAATATCAATTGTACGATCGTATATCATTTTTCCAACATTTTCTGATAATATCACCGAACTGCAGAATTTACATTTCAGCTTTTCTGTATTTGTTGTTGGAAGTTCCTGTAAGCAGAAACTATTATTTGGGCATAGCAATACACGCAAACAACAAACCTGAGAAGATGATTCTTTAACAACTTCTGTCATGATTACTTTGATGATTTACAGCTGCTGTCTTATTCGTATAAGATTCAACAAACTTTTTAAATTCTTCTGTTGATTGTGTAATACCAGTATCCTTTTGATGAATCTTTCGATTCAAATATCCAAGATATTTATCTTGATCTCGAGTAGTTTTTTGAATATCAGGTAGACGTTGAACTTCGGCTTTAAACTGTCCAGCAGCAGCTTGAAGTTGAGTAATTCGTAGACGAACGTCAGAAAATTGTCCTGAATTTATTCTAAAATCAATTACTTCATTATTCTAAGGTAATATAATATAATATAGAAACTTACGTAGCAACAAGCTCTTTTATACCTACTTCAATTGTATTTAATTTTTCAATGCACTCTTCTGGAGTACTATAGGTTTGCTCCTCATTCATCAACGGTAAATTACCCCTACCTAAAGATTATTATAAATTTATAGTTAAAATATTTTAGAAACATAATTTTAAACATTGAAAAATAAAGGAAAGTTTTATAACTTTTTCAGGAAGAACAATAGCAGCAAAAAATGAGCGTTAAATTTTTTTTCGAATTTATTTAAAAAAGTTTCGTTTCAAGATTTTCTTGGTGTTTAGAAAAGTTGAAAGAAAATTTTTTAATGTTGGACATTTTTGGCGGATCTTTTTTTTGTGTTGCTTTCTTTATTTCATTTTCTAAATTTTAAAACATATTTTTAACAAAAAATTAACCGAATTACTGATTATGTTCATATTGGGTAATAGTATTTGATCATATAATGTGTGTTAACAAAAGTTTTACTCTGTTTTTGTGAAAGTTATTAATAGAGTTTTTAACTTTCAATCTTTCTACCTTTTTTTAAAATACTTTAAGACCCTCCACATCAATGCATTTTATTTCAGTTTTTGATGTTTTACAGTTGTTTTTTATTAAACCCCAAAAAACCCGATAATTAATGATGACACTTTACTACCGTACTTTTACCCCAATTTTTATTACGGAAGTGATGACTTTAATTGTTTTTTTTTGTTTTTCACTTAAAAAAAGAATTGCCATTTGCTAATAACAAATTGTTTTTGTCTTGTTTGAACAACCCTAAAAATCATTGTTTTATGCTTCAGATAAAAATATAGATTTAACAACGACAAATTTGTTTTCCCTCTGTGGTACGCAAGTGTGCCAATCAAAACATGGATTTTTATGCACAAAAAGCACTTTTAATCTCATAATAATTTAAAAGTAATTTCGATGGGTGTTTTAATTGATTAAATGATTCATTTGATTCAACAATATTTTTTTGGCTGTCAAACGATTAAAGCAGCAAACAACGGAAAAAAATTGGGTAATTTTCGAACGAACGAAAATAATAAAAGTTTTTTTTGAAAAAGGCGGAGTTTAACGTCCCAAAAAAAACTTTTTTTAAGTCATTAAAAGATGATTCCTGTTTCTATCATCATTCGAGCAGCAGTAACTGTGCATTAAAATTTTGTGAAAAAAGCGTTAATGTTGAAATAAATGAATGATGAAGATCAGAAGAAGAAGATGACTGCCTGACTAAAAAAGAAGAAAGAAAGAAAAATTAAAAACATAAAAATAGTTTTTTCTTGCAGTTTGAAGAGTTGTAAAAAACATACATGAAAGACCATTAATAACAAAAAAACGTGGATTTTTGTTTTTAAAATCCATTTTGACAGACATAAATTTATATTTTTAAAGAAAACTTGAAGGAAATGGATCTGAGCAGCAGTATTTGAAATAAAAAAGCAATGATAATAAATTTGATCTTATTTTTGACCAAGACGGAAATTTGAGTAATAAGAAAAAACTAGCATCTGGTTTCCTTTATCTGATTATCTAATCTAGAAGATACATCTAAAATAAACATGTCAGATATTTGTTGGAGTTTAACTTTGTGCCAAAAATGATGTTAATCTTCAAGCTTTGAACGCAATATCTTCGACATAAACTTCGTAAGTTCAAATCATTCAGTTTACAATAATATCTGTAATTTGTGAAATAATGAGAAAGCAGTTTTATTTTTAGGTTCAAGTTTTTTGAAGTTGCATTTCTCTTTCACTGTTTTACCTTTAAGCTTTAAAGCAATATCTTCGACATAAACTTTACGTGCTCAAATTGCTTTCTTTTCAATGATATCTGTTATCTATAAAATAAAATAAAACCACCAATTTTAGTCATATTTTTGATTTTTCAACTTGTTGTTTAGTTACATTACTCTTTCATTACCTTTTGTACCCATTTTTACGGTAAACACTTATTTATAAAATGTATTACTTTATTACCACAATTCTGAGAATAATTTTAATTGAACAAATCTTTTTTCAAGATACTCTCTTGTCCTTCTGAGAATATTCCATTTCCCAATAGAATTATATTTTGTTTTTTTTAAACTTCAAAACGGTCACACAATTGTATTATTTCATTCTTTCATTTTGTTGCTTTAAAAAAAGTGTTTTATTTTTTTTTCAAAAATGCCAAAACCCTGACATTTTGTGGTTTTTTTCTTTTCTTTAAAATTTTTTTATTGAGCCGACCCCCTTTTTCTTCTTTCAAAAATATTCTCATCGTCACAACAACATTTTAGTCCCGTTTTTTTGTTTGGCTCCTTTGGAAGACGAGAGGAGAGAAGTGAGTGAGTCTACAACAACCAAACAAAATAAAAAAAACGCGCCCCAGCTTTGAAAAACATTTTTTTTGGGGCGGAGAGAGATATATAGGAGTGAGAAGAAAGAAAGAAGACAACGACAGCAACGACGACGACAAACTTTGGTCGTCGTCAATGGTCTAAAAAAAGGAAGAAAATGAGCAAAAAATGAAGATACATATTTAAAGTACCGTAACCTAAAAATTTATAAACAGAAATGCACGAAATTTAACACACATAAAATTCAATATTTCCAATGCATAATTCCAAATTTGTATAATTTCTAAACTTCTGGGGTACGAGTTATGACCCATTAAAGGGGGCACATTTTCGAAGGTCTGACACGGAAGGGTCAAATTTGGACGCTTAAAAACTGTATTAAACAAAGTTCAAAAATTTTAATAAATAATTATTACGATTATGTAAATCATTGCCAATGGGTTAACTATTTTTATACTTGGATCTGACTTCTGGTGCACGAATTACGGTACTTTTAAAATATATCCCCAAAAATGACGTTTTTTGTTTGTAACTTTTGAACCTATAGTTTTAGACTGCTAAATTTTATATCACCAGATCGACAATTAAATTTGTTATCGATTGGTAAAATTTGCATATACGTAAGTTCTCTGGTTCATGAGTTATGGATTTTTAAAGTTGCGCCAAAAATGCTTTGAATTCTTTCAAATTTTAACCCCCTTTTTTGCTGCTGCTGCTTTCCCCTTTTTCAAAGCATTTATTCTTTTTCCTTCTTCTTTTTTTCGTCTCAGTGGTCTTCTTTCGAAATTTCGTTTCTCTTTCTCTGCTGCTGCCTCTCTCTGTCTCTGAGATATCTCTCTCTTCATGTCTGTAAACTCTCTTTTTCACATTTAATGTATGTTCTCATTTTTTTTCTGCTGTCTTTCATCCTTTTCTTTCAATGTTTGAAAAAGAGAAGAAGAAAATGCGGAAGGTCGTTTTATTTTTATATACATTTCTTTTTGGCTGCTGCTGCTGCCTTCGCGTGTGCAATATATAACGACTACTACTACTTCTACGAGTCTTTGACGGAGAGAAGAAGAAGGATGACAACAGAGCATCAAAAGAGGAAAGCAAAAAAAACGTTGTTTTATATTTTTGTTGATTGGTTTGAAAATGAAGTGAAAAATATAACGGACATAAAAAAGCTCAACAACATCGTCAAAGATGACAATATTATTTTTGAAAGAAGATTGATTAAAACTAAAACTTCGCAAAAATAATAATAGCTTTTTTTGCGCATCATCATCATTTTTTACATTGTTATTACACATTTTAATGCATTACTGTTAGGTCAAATGATATCCACTCTTTTTTCGTGCTTGTGGAAGAAATGTGACAGTTGCGATTTTTAATGTTATGTCTTTGTAAAAGCACTTTTGACATTTAAAACATTGAATGCTTTTTGATCTTGTCTGATTTTGCATTTTAATTATTTTTCTTCTTCTGCTGTTTCTGCATAATTTATACGATTATTTTGAATCAAAATTCTGTTCTATTGAATCAGTGTTGATTTAAATAAACAAATACAAATAATATCAATTTTTATAAATCAATAAATAAATGAATGCTTCCTTTTTAAGGATTTTATTATTTAAAAAATGTGGTCCTTGTTGTTGTATGTAAGTAATGAAGTTTACTTTTGACTCAATTCAATTCATTTCAATGATTTTCAAGTGCTGCTCTCAAACCCTTTTTTTTGAAAAAAAACTATTTTCTTTTTAACAACCATTTTAAAAACACTCTTTCATCATTTTTCTTGTTATAACACGTTGTGTATAATTCTTTTTTTTCTGAAAAGCAGAAAAATGCTTTATTTTGGTCCCTTTTTTTATAAATCTCTTTCTTGGCTAAAAACGGATTAAAGCAGCCATAAAAAAAGCTTATTATCTGCTTTCTTGGCCTGGCCTCCTTGCAAGGGCAAAAATATAAAAAGAAATATTTTAATAAAGCTTCAAATTAAAATTTTTTGCATTTCTTGGAAAAAGTAGACGAATAAAGAAAGAGAAATGGTGACAATTTTAACATCGAAAGAGATGTGTATAGAGTAGAGTAACAGATGAAAAGAAATGATAGATGGAATTAATTGAAGCAAGCTAAACCAAAGCTCTTTTTTTGCTGCACAGAAAGGAAGTTGAGTCAAGCAAAAGGAAAGATTCATGTTTAAATGTGTATAATTGTAAAATTGCAAAAAACATTATTTCCTTTTCTCCCTTAACAACAACAAACATCTGCCTATTTATAATTGTTACTGTAATATTCTTTTTTTAAATACCAGAAGAAAAATTTGTTGAATGTAAACAGCACCAAAAAAAAGTTTTACAGTATGACAAAATCAATGCGTGACAACAATTTTAAAGTGAGAAAAAAAATGAAAGAAGAAAGAGAACACAATTTTGGTGATACAAATACAGCAGCCTTCGTTAATTTTTTACACACTTTGTTTTTCTAAAACGCACAAAAAATGTGTAAAAGTTTGTTGAAATTTTCAATTGTAATTGATGTTTTGAAAATTATTTGAAAGTTTGAAAGTAGTAATATTACAGCCTTTTTGCAAAACAGAAAAATACGTAAAAAACTGAAAAAATCGAAAACTAAAAATTATTATTAAAAGAAGAAAAAAAGAAGAGAGAGAAAAATTGAAGGACACCATCACCATCAACATACATCTAAAATGAATCGTGTGTATTTTTTTGCTGCTGCTGCTCTATTCTGAAAAAAGAAGAAAAAAGGCATTGCTCTAATTTTTTTCTTCTCTTTTTTCGACCGATTTTAAAGCATTATTTGTGTATAAAATGAATCGAATGAAAAAAATGACATTACAGCAGCAACTGCAGCAACCCAGCGATGTCGTCGTTTGCTTCCCCAACAACAACAGCAGCGGCAGTAACATTGAAGACAAGAAAAAACCGCCCTAACGACGACAACCATTTTTCTCTGTGCACTTTTTTATTGACGAAAAAAAAATATCCTTTTCATCTTTTTCTTCTTCTTCTGAAGCCCTCTTTCTCTCTCTTTCTCTTGCTGTGTTTTAAATGTATAAATATAAATGGATGACGGCCCTTCAAGGCCTTTTTTCCCCTATTGCTGCTGTCAGATCGTAGTTGTCTCTCTCTCGGAGAGGCCCTCTGTGTCTTAGACGGACAAACACACCGACAACGACGTCTGCTGCGCGCGCGCATTTGAAAAAAAGAATTCGCTTTTTCCCCCTTTTTTCGACTCTCTTTTTTTTTCGAGGGACCAAATATATTGCGCCGTTTTGCTCGGGCGAATAATACTTTTTTTTCTTCTTCTCTTCTCTGTTTTCTTTTTCCTCTTATTTTTTTTACCCCCCAAACAACAACCCAAAAAAACTTAAAGAGAGGGGTTTGGCTTCGTCACTTTTTTTATATCGTTTTTAATTTTTTTTCTTTTCTCAAAGGTGAAAAATCAGAAAATTTCAAAGATGTTTACGGTAATAACTTACTGTTGCTGTTTGTTTTCAATTTGGTCTTGCAGCGATAACCTTTTATGTGTTTCCCTAAATTTTTGTTGAAAGTTTTGTTACAGTTTTTCCGTGAAAATTTTAAAACCAAATTTAACCTTGAAAGCGTCTTTTAAACTTCGTTTTTTTGATGAAAATGTTTTAAAAAACGTTTCGTTTTTTACCGTTCCATATTCATTTTCTTTTACGAATCTTGAAACCATCTATAATCAATCATTTGTGTATCGTTTTTTTAACACTTAAATTTAAAATGAGAGAAAAAAGAAAGAAGTTGAAGGAGGACGAGATAAATCTGTTTTTGCCCTTTAGCATTTTACTTTCTGTTTTTGATTTTTTCAATCCCCTAATTTTTACGTGGGTTTTTGCATACAATTTTTCTATCATCTTTTATTTCTATGTTCTCGTTCTTCTACAAGCAGCATCTTTCTACTGTTGTTATCATCGTCTTCTACCCAAATTTCTTGCCTGTAGTTCTTCTTCTTCCCTTTCTTTTTACATTAATTTTTTGTCCCCTGATTAAAGAAAAATTGTATAATATAAGTAAGTAAGTATAAAAGTTCATGCAGTCTAATGCCAAATATGTGTATAGCAAAGGTGCGCTTTACCTAATCACATATACCTACAAAAATATATTTTTTACTGACACAAATTTGAACACGTAATTTACCATCACCACCACTACCATCACGAGGGGTTATATAGTGAAAGAAGAAGAAGGAACTAAAAATCTTACAAAATTTTTGTTTTTTAATGCTTTTTGGAAAAAAAAGAAGAAACTATGTTTTTCAAGAAGCAATGAATCGAAAGATTTGTTCATTGATTTTGCTTGGTTTATTTTTGGCATTTTGCCGAGATAGTGAGATGATGGAGAATATTTTTTGGAAAGAATTCTTTTTTGATGAGTTGGAGTTTTTTTTTGCGTCTTTTTTTCAATCCCCGAGAGCATTTTGTATAAATGTATTTATATAAATAATATAACATTCAAATATAAAAAAAAATGTTTGGTCAAAAACTTAATTAACACAAAGTGCTGCTGCTGCCTGCTACTTGCTTCTGTTACTTGACGACTGACTACAGCATTTTTCAGAAGAAGAAGAAAAAGGTATTGACTCATATTAGTAAACACAAGCGCAAAAACATTTATGGCTTACTTTTTTTTATTATTATTAATGATTACATTTCTTTTTTGGCTTAATTTGTAGCTTTGTGCCACAGCAGCAGTCCCATGTTCCCTTTCCCCTTTCATTTATTTTCTTACTTAATAATTTAAAATTTTATTTTTTTAGTTACACGTAATTATATTCTACTTTTAATACTGTAAAGCTTTCATGTGACTTTTCCATTTTGTGGTTAAAATTGCTTTCATTTTTTTAAGGTCTGCTTTCTTTAATTAGCTTTTCATTCCGGCTTTTATGCCTTTAAAAAAATATATATTTGCCGTGTAGAGGTTTTTTTGCCTATTCAAAAGATATGTCAAAATCGCTCCATAAGCTTTTTAGCTTTGAGGGTTCTGACATAGCGTTATCCTGACCCTATTTTCGATACACATGAAAGCAAAAAAATGAAGCTTATTAGGCGTTTTTTCTTTCTTTTTTTTTCAAAAATTCTTTTGGCTCATTTTTCATTTCCTATTTTAGACAAAACCACGACTACAGTATATTGTGTAAAAAGAAATTTTAATAAGTTTTTTCTTGGCGATCAGACAGTTGCTTTTTCATTCTTTTGTTCTGTTGGAGGAGCTCCGTTTTTGAAACTAACTCATATATGGAAAGATCAGCATCTTCATCGAGGCAATGTACTTTTTCAGTTTTGAGTTTCTTTTTAAATTTCTAAATGTAAATGTAGAAAAAGAGGAAAAGTCATAAAAGCGCAAAAAATTGTTAATAGCCTTTTAGTCAGTCTGTCAGACATCCAAAGATAGATAAATGCCAGCAGCAGTTTTTGCATTATTTATTCTGACTAACAGCAGCAGTTTTTTTCTTCAACGTGTTAATTAACTTTTTAAAAATGAATGATATTGAGAACACTTTCTTTAAAAATATTATTACTTTAACACAAACACCACAGGTAATAACAAAAGAAAAGTGACGCTTTTTTAAATAATGATAAGAAATTATTTGTGCAGAAGAATTTTTTTTAGAAATTTTATTCTCTCTCTGTGTCATTTGAATTCAAACGAATTAAAGAAAGAGAAAGAAAGAAAGAAGTAATGCTTGCTGCTGCTGCAATTTTTATTCAAACTGCAAAAATGAAAAATAGAAAATGCTTTTTTGTTGAAAAAAACTATAAGGGGGTTGACAAAATGGGCGGAGTTTAGTGTGGTTGTTGTTGTTGAATAAAAAAAAAGGAGAAGAGAGGAGCGACAAAAATATATTGCGTGTTCTTTGATTTTTGTAGTGATTTGTCATTATATGTATGTGTATAGAAAAAAAGAAGGAAAAAAATGTTTGTTATTATTCTTTTAATGGTAAAAAAAGTGAACTCTTTTTTTTGGAAGCAGTTTTTAGTTCATTAAAGTTATTTTTTTTCATATCAGAACACCGAAGGCATTTTGGAGAGAGAGAAACAAAGGGAGATACTGTAAAAGAAACGCACAACAAAAGTAAAGAAAAAAACAACTTAAAAGTTATAGAAAATTTCAGAAAAAAAAGAATAGTTAAGCTTTATTAAACGTAAAATTTTATTGGAACAAAACTGTTTAATGTGGTTTTCAAAGAACACCATTTTAATCCATGCTTTTTTTTCTAAAACGACAAAAAAATGCCTTTACGTTTTGGGCCATTAAGTTCTTTTTACCCTAAAAATTCTTCCAAAAAATGCACTTTTCTTCTTTCTTTCACTTAAAATGCTGCTGCAATTCTCGATTCTTTCAGACAACAACGATCACGAGAGAGAGAATAAGAAAGAAGAAACTTTTTTGCAAGAGAAAATTCCTCTCTCTGGTCTTCCACTGATTCTTTCATTAATATTATTACAGTGTTATAGTATCCCCCTCTTACTTTTTCCCAAATTTGCAAAGTTTCTTATAAAATTTTCTCATTAAAACTTTATACCTGCAAAGAATTTTTGTATCCTTTTTCACAGTTTCTAAAAAAGAAAACTTCTAAAAGAATTTCCCCAAAGTAATACTTAAAATTGACCTTAAATTTTACTTTGACATGTTTTTATATGATTTATTTTTTTCAAAAAAAGTTGTTCTCTGCCTTTTTTATAATTATCTCTCTTTTTTCATGTGGACTACATTTATATTTTTTCATCCCGAATAATAATAATCGGATCCTGTGAAAATTTGCTCAAAAAAAGTTTGTCAAACTATTTTTTTGCGCGATATCTTTTCTCGTATGTCAAAAAAGCTTTTCCCCTTTTTTTTCTTTTAAAAAAATATAAATTGACGTTTAAATATTTACTGTTTCACTCTAACTTTTGCCCCTCAAAATAACAAAAAGAAATGAATGATGCAAAAGCAGCAAAACTATTATTAGTTTCTTTTTTTTCAATGAGGCTAATTAGCTTAACCCTTTCTGTCTTCTTTTTTTCTTTCTTCATCTCCATCTTTTGTTGCTTCTTTTTCTTCTTCGTGGATGCGCGCCCCGGGTTTTTTTTCAAGTGTATTTTTTGAAAAAAAAATCAATAATTCCATCTAAACTTTTTTTTCTCTGCACAAATAAAAAACAAAAAAGGGATGTATTTTTAATAATATATTTTTTTCCATTTTCAGCCTTTCTTTAACCACCACCACCAAAGCCGTTCCCCTCAATATATTATTATTAAAAACTTTTTCAACGGCAGGGCTTCAAATTTACTTATTTGATTCTTGTTATTTGTTATATGTTTCAACGCAGAAAAAGTGATATTATTTAATTTGATATCGGGTCAATATACTGTTATATTTAAAAAAATTTTTAACCTCAAGTCCACCGCCAACAACATCGATCTCGATTTTATTTTAAATTTTTACCACATTACTTTTTTTATTCGTTACATTTGTATTCAAGTAAAAGGGATTGTATTTCACTTTCCTTTACTTTGAAGCAGCTTCTTTCAAATTTAATTCAAAATTGTTAAAAAACATCCTAAAACGGACTCTACAACTTCGATACCGGGTTGTTCGGCGAGTCATCTGCCGACAACCTCAACAATTATCGGAGTGGCGGCAGAAACAGATAAACGCAGCATCAATGCTGCTTCGTCTGCTGCTGCTGTTGCAAGTGGTAGTAGTAATATCAATGCATCATCCTCATCATCTGACCAACAGCAACAACCTGGTCCAAGTGGTATTGCATCAACAACATTAAACAATGCAACAAAAGAACAATCTCCATCAGCTGGAAATAATCAGCAACAACAGCCAATCACAAATGGAAATGTTGAAGAGAGGATTACAGAATTTCAGAAGAATATTGCATCAACGATAGCTCCAGGTGTTAAGAGGAAAGCCGTGGTGCTGGAAAGACCTAATATTGGAGCATTGTTTAGTAGTGATGAAATCAATTTTCTAGTGTATAGATATTTAGTAGAAAATGGTTCGTTCATTTTCTTTGATAAAAAAATTAGTTGGCCCCATAAAACTTGCTCTTCCAAAAATGTCCTCAAAAAGTTATTTCGCAAAAAATGTTATTTAATTTGTCAATCTGTTATAGGATATCAGCATACAGCATGGACCTTTGGATCTGAATCCAATGTTCACAATGCTCAAATTGATAATAATCAAGTACCAAAAGGAGCATTAATAAAAATTTTACAAAAAGGTGTATTTTTTGCTGAAGCTGAACTATATTCTTTGATGGATGGAGAAGCAATTGAAAAATATGAAAAAACAACTGGCACTGTATCCTTAATTGAATCAGGTATGTTTTAACACCAGAAAGTAAAAAACAATTTTTATTGCTTCACTTTCAGCAAATCCACCAGCGAAGAAAAAAGTTTGTCCAGTGATAGATCAAAGAGTAGTGGAGAAATCTGTGAATAGATTGAAGCAACATAGAAGGGATCTCTACACAAGGGAGTTGGAGATGATACGAAAGAATCAGCAAGAAGAAGTTGCGAAACATCCTGCAGATAAGCCAGTGCCGAGAAATGAAAAAGATACCGCAAATCAAATGGCAAATAAAAATACTCTTAAATTAATGCGTGAAAAAGAGCATGATCGAGAGAAAGATACAAAAGAACAAGATAAAAGAGAGAAAGCAATTGCGGCAGTTACAACTGGGCATTTATCCAATGGTATTAATGCCCCGGCACATCATAGAACAAAATTGGATAATAAGGTAATAATTTGACAATACCAAAGTTTTAACTTACATAGAGTACTATTTTAGCGAATGCATTCTGCAACTCCTCCGTCGACGTCCACAGCGGCAGCAGCAGCAATTCCATCATCAAGTACACAAAATCCCCTACACATGATGATGAATCCACAGCATCAACAGATACTGCAGCAAATGCAAATGCAGCAACAAAAAGAAGCCCTCCAACAACAAGCTCAACAAGTTCAATCACAAATGCCTCAAATTTCTCAACAGCAACCTCTTCCTCAGCAACATTCTCAGCAGCAGCAACAACAACAACAACAACCTCAAACAAATCATCAAACACATTCACATTCGTCAACCCCTGCAATATCCATAAATCAAAAGGATTTACCTCCAACAACAACCATGCAACAATCCATTCAACAACAATATCAACAACAACAACAGCAGCAACAACAAGCACGTGGAACTCCACAACCTCAACCTCCACCACCATCAGCCCTTGGAGGTCAAGGTACATCTGCAATTGGAGCTGTGCCAACTCAACAACAACTTGCACAGCTGGCACTAGCAATGCCACAACAATACCAACTTTTACAGCTGATGCAAAATGCTGGAATAAATAATATCATGAATCCAGCATTTGGAGTTGGAGGTGCTGCAGGAACCAATGGATTCGATACAGCTTATCACATGAATTTTCTTAAATCGTTGCAACAAACGGGTCAACAACAAAGTGGCGGTGTGCCACCTCAAACCGGGTCTGTATACAATAATACCAATTATAAATAAATTAAAAAATTTCTTTTTTCTTAAAAAACTTTTGATGAGAAGCGTGGTGTTTGTTGTTTTTAAATCTTTTTTCTATAAAAAAGCAAATTATTGTTCGTTGTTCTTTTTTTCCTTAAAACTATCTATCTCTCTTTTTTATATGTAAAAAAAACTACTGTCGCTATTATTTTTAAAAATGTGTAAAAGCTTTGTTTACTTTTTTATTTCTATTTTCAATTGTTTTTTTGATTCTAAAATATTTGTAATAATTTCATTTTTTTTGCTGCAAAAATTTATGTTGTTTCTCTCTTTTTTTTGTGTTGTTAATTTTTATGTGTTATATTTTCTACCAATTTTTTTCATAAATTACACACCCTTGATTCAAACTCAACAAACTTAGCAATTGCAACAACAACAACATTTATATTTAAAAAAAGGGAATTGTCCGTTCCATTTCTTAGCTTTATATCTCTATCACATTTGTTGCACAAAAACTTTTTTACAGTTAATTCAGGCATCTATGTAAGGTTATCGAGTTTGCAACCTTGAAAAGATCAAACACCTTTAAACTAAAAGTTGAAAAGTTTATAAAGAGAGAAGGACAATCATGAAAAAGATATTAGCTTACCCCAAAAATGGTGTATACAAGCTGTTCCTATTAAAGACCTCAATAGCGCTTTCAAAAATCACAAATTCCATTTGTTTCAATAGTGTTTGTGATTGACTAATTTTTTTGTTTATTTATCTGTTCTAGTTTAAATTTTCAATATTAGCACATGTATGTATATGTGTGTGACGTAATCCATGGATATGTGTAAATTATTTTTGAGTTGTGTTGAAACACGTTTAATTATTTTTTAAATGTGGCATTTTTTCAAACTTCTATCGTAACCCAAAACCTTCTTCTCTTTTTTTTGAAATCGGTACTATGTAATTTTTTTAAAATTTTGTGATAAAAATAGATTTGGTTAAAAAAGGAAAATAAAGTAAATTTTTGATTTGTATTAGTGTTGGTTGGTTGGCTTAAAAGACAACACAAAAAGAGTTAGGGACAATGTAAATACACATGCAAATTAATATGGGGCTGGTATTGTTCGTTCGTGCAAAAAAGATGGTTGTCTTCAACAGTATATCAATATGCAAGCAATCTTTGGTATGTATCAAACATCTTTGCACAACTTTTGTTCACTAACTTTACTGCTTGCTCTCTCTTCTTTCTACCTCTCTCTCTCCTATACTTTTTAATTCTATCAATATTAATGTTAATAGAACCAAAAATCTATTGTTAGAGAAAACAATTTCTTCACATTTTCTTCATAGATGTAGTAAAGCTTCTTCTTTAGTATGAAACAATACCCTTCAAAAATAGTATAATGCATTATGGAAATGTTTCTCATTTTTTAGAAGTACTAATGTCATTGGAAATGTTAATGTGAATGGCAGTAGTAATGCTATTAATGGATTACTGCAACAACCGCCACAACAACATTCACAGCCTCCGCAACAGCCACAACAGCAACAGCCACAACCACATTCAGGCCATCAATTATTAAAACTTCCAATTCCACAAACATTTTCATTTTTAATGGATTTAGAGACAACAGAAAATTTCTCATGTTCATGGAATCCCCGAGCCCCGTATTTAATGGGGATTGGATTTTCACATGGTAATGCACGGTATTGGTATTTACCCCTTGACACTCCAATCTCAAAATGGGACACAGCAGATTTAAAGACACGGTGGAGGCATTTAGTTTATCCAAATAGTACAGGTTCTGTTGAAACTGACAAAAAAGCATCCATCCCTTCTACCGACTGGAATCAAGATGGTAATCTTTTGGCAACGGCATCTCGATCTGGAGTTGTAAAAATTTGGACTTCTGAAGGTTTGCTGCAGAGGGATTACTGTAACTATAACAACGCCATGTTTTCAGGAGTGTTTTTTCGAAATTTAGAAGGACATGCTGGACATATTGTTGGCTTAAACTTTTCACCAAATGGTAGTAAAATTTTTACCATTGGAGTTGATCGAGTAAGTTATCTATCAAAGGCATACAGTATAAATACAAGATTTTTGCAGAAAGTAATTGTATGGGAAACTAGCACGGGAAAGCAGCTACAAGTATATTACATTCGAAAAGTAATTGATTATCATTGGTTAAATGATGAAATTTTTGCGGTCACGGCAGAAGTGGGAATTTTGATTTTAAAAGTTGGAGAACAAAAACCGATGCGTGAAATTAAAGTAAGTCTTTTGATTATTTTTAATTGTTCAACAACAGCATATTTAAGACAACTGATGTGAATACGATAAGATTTGATCGAGCAGAAACGGCATGCCTTGCAGCAGGATACGATAATTCAAAAGTAATTATATGGCAAATGAATAAATCTGATCCTGTAACAATCTTTAATGGACATCACCGGGAAGTTCATACCCTTCGATGGTCCCCTAAGGGGCAACTCATCGGATCAATAGATTACGATAATCATATAATTGTTTGGAAAGCATTCACTGCAGAAATAATTCTGAACTTTACACATTCTGAAACTCTCAATTCTATTTCCTTTTCACCAAACGGGCAATGCATTGCTGCAACAGCATACGATGGAAGAATATTTGTATGGAATATTGAAACAAAGACACAAATCTTTAATACATCTTATAAAGTGCAGTTTTATGACATTGGCTGGAATTGTACTGGAGAATGGATTGCCGTTTCTGCACCGGGATGTATTGCAATTGCCGATCTCAGACAAGCCATCAAAGCCCAGGAACAACAACAACTCACAAAAAAATAATACTACAGTCATTATACTACCTCTGTCTTTCTTTCTTTCTTTCTTTCTTTCTATCTTATAATTATAATTGTCGTTTAAAAAAATTTTTCTTTTTTTTATTTTTGGAAGCAATAAAATATTTAAAATTCTAGACACTATGATCCCTTTTTCCCAGTTAAAAGTATTGCCAATGGTTTGATGTTTTTTTAGCGAAGCATTTTACAACCCCAATCAAAAAATCTTCATTTCAACATAGCACAAAAATCTTTCCTTACGAATATTCGTCAACGACAAAAAAATATTTGCTAAAAAACCAAAACAAAAAAAATCGAAAATGAAAAACCAATGCCGCAAAAAAAATTAAGCTTATTTTTTCTTTAAAGAAACATCAAATGATTCGATTTGGATCTTAAAAACATTTCGTAAGCGTTAAAGTTTTGCATTTTTGCTTTTTCTTCAAAAATAATATGCAAACGCATATTTACGGCAAGCTCGAATTTTGTGAGCATTTAGTCTGCTGTGGCCTAGCAAAAAATAACAAATATTAGGAATTTTAGTAAAAAGTCCTCAAATTTTTAAAAACAATCAGTGAAATTGTTTGCTGCATTTTTTTTTTGATTTTAGCTACTTTTTTGTTAGGTCAAAAACCTGTGAATTGATTTTTGAATATTTAAAAGTAGTGTAGTAATAAGAAGAAAATTTTTGCTTTTATATTTTATTTTTTAACTATAAATATGTTTTCCATGTCATCACCACAATCTCCGGGATATTTACTATCACCATTATTAATAAAAACAAATGAAAAAGTAATTGCCAATTTTTAAATGAAAATAATATGAGTTTTTTGACAAACTTTGAAAATAATTAATTTAATTAAAACTAACTATGGAATTCTGTTGACATCTCGAATTATTAAAATTCAAAAATCTATCACACATTTTATTAATCAGTTATTCAAATTAGCCTTCACAGATACACAGATACAATGCATTTCATTTTAATAAATATCTTTTGAATTTGGAAATCCACATTTTCATTAATAATAATGAAACCCGTTTTTTCAGAAGTTAACCACATAGGTGGTCGACCGAATCTTACACTGTTTGTATCACTTCATTTGCTATTTTCTTTTTTGCTTTTTATTTTGTTAGAAATGTGTGCACCAAATAACGTTTATTTACGGCAAGTTTAAGAAATAAAAGTTTTTAATATTTAAAAGTAGCGAAAAGGAAAATCTATAGCTGTGAATATATGTCATCAACATTATGTTTAATAATTTTGTTTTCTTTTTGTATTTTTTTAATGCATTATTAATCAAGACAAAGAAACAAAGAAATAACCCTTTTCAAATTTTTAAATGCAAGTTTTACATTTTTTATCACACTTTAGAAATGATTAATTAAGAAGTAACCATTTAAACTTTAAATAATAATACAATAATTTTAAAGTATTAAAAATGCTTTTCCAAATACGATATTTGAAAAGCAATATTGATAATATTTTAAAAATTTGCACTTTCAATAACTTTGAGAAAAGGTTTTGAATTTTCCAAAAATTAATTGTCAAACTTGAAATGTTATACAGAAAAATATATTATAAAAAACTATAAGTTCTCTTCTTTACTTAACGTGAATTTTAATTTTTTACGTAAAATTAGAAACAAAGATTGTGGAATTTTTTTTTGATTTCGTCTTCTAATTTATGCCAGGATTGATCTGAATGGCAAAATCAATTTTACAGGTGACAAGACTTTGTTCTTTTGCCGTCAACAGCAAAGTAAAGGCCAATACATTCTTCTTATTTTGAAGACATCTCGAAAATGCTGCCCCCTAAATGCGCACAAGATCGTTAAACAAAGGTTTGTGATTTGGTTGTAATCGATTAGCAGACTGGCTTGCTTTTAGATTTAATAACAACAAAAATGTAACATAAAAACTTTCATTCATTTGGAAATAATTCGCTTTTATTTGTCAGCTTTGCGCTAAAAAAGTATAAACGTTTTTGGGCGCAGGAAAACGATGAAAAAAAGATGTTTACATATTTTGTCTATCTTATTTTTGTGTTTTTTTCAAAGGCTTTTTTAAACTGCCGAAAAAAATCGTCTGTTTTTTTAGAGCCTTTCAACATAAATCATTCAATAGCTCGTCGCTTTTTCACATCTTCTGCTTTTCTTTTTTTGTTTAAAAAGTTTGAATATTTTAATAAATATAAAGTAAATAAACGTTTAATAAAGGGAAATAATAATTATTTGCTTATTACTCTTTAAATCATTTACAGTGATTTTAAATGTACTGAAATCTCAACATTAAATATTATAATAAAAACAAAATGTGCCTTTAAAATACATTATTTTTATTAGTTTTAACTTTGCACAATGCTGCAAATATCGTATACAAGAATACAAAAATGAAAAGCTAAAATTCACATAAGAATGTGGTTTCTCTTGTCAAAAACAAAGGAACAAAATATGACATATTGGGAAATGCATAGCTTAATCATCACAAGAATAACATGTCTGTTGAGGCGTCTGTAAAACACTAAGCGAAAAAAAGCACAAAGCTCAAAATTATTTAATACGCAAAACTGGACATCTTTTAATTCATTAAGAAATTTAAATGAAACAAAATAGTATACATGTGATATGATAACAAAGAAAATGTGATACATCATGACACAAAAATTTGCCTTTTTTGTCATCTTAACACTGTTCTGTAAGATAGCGTTGGAAAAAGACAAAACAATGTAAATATCAATCATTTTTTTGTGATTTTCCGTCATCTGCGCAAACTTTTTTTTAAACCCGTTGTGTAATTTGTCTGATATTCCTTTTAATAAATGATGATCATCTTTCCATGATATTTGTTGTTTTTTTCAACATTTTCTTACACACATTTATATTTGTTTTCTTTTATTACTTTAAAGATATTTCATTACAAAATTAAATATTCAAAGTATCATTTATTTTTAGATGAAACACTTTAATGCACAAATAAATAGCGTTAAAAGTATTCGAAAAAATAGCTTTTATTTTTGTGCTCATTTTGCTTTCACAAATTTCATCACATTTAAAAGCGATGATTTTTAAAAACATTGAAGAGACAAGGACAAAGCTGTGCTCAGCATCGTTGCTAAAAGAAGGGGTGTTTCTTATTGCCCGAGACGTTGACGAAATATTTTCGCTCTTTCGGCAATGTTGTAAAAAAATAAACAGCAGATGTTTTGCTTTTTTTAAAAAAAATGTTTCAGCATTTGCTGCTCCTTTCGTGGTAGCCAATAAAAATTGCTTTTATGTATTTTTGAATATTTCGTTGTAAATGAATTCAAAAATATATTTATCATGTTGAAAAAAATTATTAGTTTATTTACAGTATAACCTCATATAAACCAAAAATGCATATTAATGTTACATTTTAAAAACTGTGACTTACTAAAAAACCCGCAGCCATTTTGAAAAGTAAATAATTAAATTCCTTTTTTCCATCACACCTTGCAAAATGCTAAGACATAAATTAAAGCATTTTTACCTTTTTTAATTCCAAGAACTGATGACTAGTATTTAAACTATTATTATTTTAGACTCTGTTTCTTTGAATGCTTTACATTGTTTTTTTTTTCAATTTAATAAATAATGATGTCCACCACGTACTTTTTCTTTTTCAATTTCGACACTCCTGCACACAATTAATATAACAAATGTGTTTTTTGCCAGGATTTACGTTTTTTTTTATTTTATGTTCAATGATAGTGTGAAGGCATATTTGCAGATACCGTAAACTTTCTAATAGAAGCACACCTCCATCTGAAGCACAGGAAAAAATCGTAATGAAAAAAATAAAAGCGCACTCTCTAATTGTAGCACATCATAAAAAAGGGATCATAAAAAACAAAAAATTTTAATTTAAAATATGTGGAATTACTAATGCTTTGAATGGTTAAAATGACTTAATTCATTGCTTCAAAGAAAACTGTGCAGTGCCAAATGGAAGCAGATTTTTGAGAAATCAGAAACTTTTTTAATACCGTTTTTTGTGGGAATAATATTTTGAAGAATTACTTGAACTACAAAAATAAAAAAAACGGCTTGAAAAAATATATATTTTTTATAATGCTACAAGTTTGTTAATTATCTTTATGAAAATTGTTGCTTTTCTCAAAGTTATTCAAGATACAATCATCAGAAATATTTTAAAAATTCAAAGCTTACATTACAATTATTATTTTTAGAGTTTGTTAAAATATACATAACATCTTCATTAGAAAATTTGAGATTGCTTATTTTTTCTTTATTTATTAATGTTGGCATATGATAATCCTGGTTGTTGAAGAATCATTTAAAAGTTATATTACTGTATTAAATAATAATAATAACATATTCACAACTATATTATTTTCTTTTCATTACTTTCAAATATTCAAAAGTTTATTAAAACAACTAAGCTAAACTTTTACTTTCTAAAATACGAGCTAGCCACAGTGGACAAGCGTTATTTTGTGCACACTTTTTTTTGAATAAAAAGCAACCAAAAATAAAGGCGAAAGAAAAAATTTGTTTTGAATGATTTGAAAGAATCAATGTTTTTTTTTGCGAAATAGGCCTATTTTTGCGGCAGATGGTTTTCATCTTTACGTTTTGTTTTGACTTTTTGAGCTAATGTTTTTTTTCGTTGAATATAAGAGAAAACGAAACAGATTTGGACGACTGTGAAATGAGACTTTTTTTTGTCTAGGATTAAGAAATATCTCACAGGGCGGTGCCACAACCTTTTATATGTTTGATTTTTTTTCAAAAGGGACAATTTTCTTACGTATAAATATTGTTTTTTTTGCTGCGTAAATGATTGCAATAATAGAAGAAACGCATGTGAAAAGAGAAGTTTAACTTATAACACGCAAATTTTGAATTATATAAAAAACTGGAAATTACATGTGATAATACTGATATCATCGTTAATTAAGAAAAAGAGGTAAACGACATTGTTTGCCGGTAAAAAAGATCTTCAACATTCTTTAGAAAGATGCTTATGCGAATTTTTTGTCTTTAACATGGAAAAAGGTGTTTCTCATTCGAGAAATAAGAATGAAAATATTTTAAAGTCTTGTTTGGAGGGGGGATTAAAATAGAATAGTAGCCAAGATTACTTTGTGATTTTAAAATTAAATTTATTATTTTCAAAGTTTGTCAAAAAAACACATATTATTTTTATTAAAGACTTTGTAATTACTGGTTATTTTGTTTTTATTAATAATGGAGGTTTAGTAACATCAGCATATGAAAACATAGTGCTGCTAACGTAATTATAGTGAGAAAGTAAAATATAAAACCAAAAATGTTTTTCTTACTGTACTTTAAAATATTCAAAAAATCAGTTCATAGGTTTTTGGCCCCGCAAAAGGAGAGAAAAAATCAACGAAAAATTCGACTATGTTTTTAAAACGCAAAAAATCAGAAAGTTTAGCGTGTGCTGTATTTTTGCATTTTAAAAAACTGTTAAATTTTTTTGCTGATTTTTTTACACTTTTTTTGAAAAATGCAAACAAAAATAAAGAAAAGGAAAGGGAGAGAAAATATCTGACACTTACGAAAAAAGATTCGTTGTGTCTTTTACAAAATATGCCTTTTTTTGCGGCTTTGGACTTTGTTTTGACTGTGTTTTTTTTCGTCGAATGTAATGAAAAGTGAAAGACGTTTTGGACAAATGGTAAAACGAAGATTATTTTGAAGCTGTTATGAAATACATCGAATAGGGGTTGTGTCACAGCTTTTTAAACTTTTAATCTTTTTTCAAGAAGGACAATTTTCTTACGTTTAAATAATGTTTTTTTTGCTGATTGCGATAATAGAAGAATGCATACGAGCAGATAAGCTTAACTTCTAATACACATGTGTTGAAAATTACAAATAAAATTTTGAATTCCCGGTAATAACACTCATATAATTATTAATTACAGAGACAAAAACATAAATGACATTTTTTAGTGGTAAAAAAACTTATCAGCATTTATTACAAAAGATCTTTCGATAAATTAAAAGCAAACTAAACTAGTACTCTAATATGACATATTTTGCAATGATATTAAATAAAAAGCCTGCTGATTCATCAAAGCTTCCACCAACTGATGGCCGACGCAAGAGATTATATTATCTAGAATTTTAAACATTTTATTGCTTCCGAATGTAAAAAATAAATTAAATATATAATGGAAAGTATTGGGAACGTGAATTTTCAAATTGTGAAGATATTTGTTAAATAAAATAAAATAAATTGATTTGGATCTGTGTATACTTGTGGACTCCAAATTTTTTTCAAAGTTTACATAGTTATTTTTAAATAATTATTTTCACAATGTGGAGGCTAATTTGAATAAGTGATTAATAAAATATTTACAATTTTTTGAATTTTGTTTATTCAACTGAATTAATTATTTTCAAAGTTTGTCAAAAAGTACATAAAAATTTTATTAAAAGTTTTGAAATTGCTGGTTTTTTGTCTTTGTAAGATAAAATTTGTTTTTTATAATATTTAATGTTGATGAATCATTATTTTTAGAAGATCATGTAAATTGCAATTACAAAATTAATATTATATTTTTTTATCCTAACTTTATTCATTTTAAAATTGTTAAAATAATCAGGCATTTTAAGCAAAAAAGGCATAAGATGTAATAAGTAAACACATCCAATGAATACTTTGTGCTCTGAAAAAAACAGGCGGTTTTTTTCGGCAATTTAAAAAAGCTTTTGAAAGAAACAAGAAAATTTTGGGTAAAAAATTAAAATTCACGATAAGTCAAAATGAGACTTTGTCGCCTGTTATACTATATTGTTCTGTATAAGGTTTCGAATTTGTTATTTTTTGACATCACTTGAAAATGCAAATGTTTAATTCAAAACTGTTTTTCAAATACCAATATTTGGCGGAAATTTTTTTCAAAGTTTGTCAAAAAAAACGTTACATCTTCATTAAAAAAACTGAAAAAGCTTGTTATTTTGTTTTACGGCATTTTGCAAAAAAATTAAATTTGTGCCTGTGTATCCATGAATGATAATTGATAAAATGACTAATAAAATGTGTGATAGTTTTTTGACTTTTGTTAATTCAAGGTGTCAACAAAATTCTATAGTTATTTTTAATTAAATTAATTATTTTCAATGTTTGTAAAAAAAATCATATAACTTTCATTTAAAAAGTGAAATTGCTTATTCTTTTGTTTTTATTAATAATGAACGGTTGTTCAAATGGTTGAATACATTAGTGAAAACATATTCATAGTCAGAAAATAAAATATAAAAGCAAAAAGTTCCTTCTTATTACTACACTACTTTTAAATATTCAAAAATCAATTCACAGGTTTTAGCAAAAAAGTAGCAGAAATCTCAACAAAAAGTCAGCAAACAATTTCACTAATTTTTAAAATGTAAAAATTCAGCATCTGAAAGAATTTCTGAATGTTAAAAAATTAGTGAACTTTTTACGGGATTATTGCTAATACTTACTACTTTTTCGCAAGGTCTATGAATTAAAGCAAACTAAACGTTCACGAAATTCGTATTTGGCGTAAAAATGTGCTATTTTGTGCACACTATTTTTGAAGAAAAAGCAAAAATGCAAGCGAAAGAGAAAATCGCACGCTTACGAAATGTTTGCAAGATCCAAATCGAATCATTCGATGTATTTTTTTTAAGAAATAAACCAGACTTTTTTTGCGGCATTGGTTTTTCATCTTCGAATTTTTTTGCTTTGGTTTTTTTGAGCAAATTTTGTTGGTCAAAAAATGTTCGAAAGGAAAAGTAATGTTTGCTCCCGTTTTGCTCGAAAACTATACACATTTTTATTATTTTCAAATCAAAAAACAAAAGTATTTTTCACAGCTTCGAAAAATAAAAGGACATCGAAAAATTGTTATGAAAAATAGAAGCACGGAGTTTCAATTAGAGAGTTTAGGGTATGCTTTGTGCACTGTTTAAATAACTTTACATTTTGACAATTCATTAACTCAAAAGAAAAAATAATTGATTAACAATAAAACTGATTTTTTGATGTGAAAAGAATTGTTGTGGCATGTTTGTGATATGGAAGATTAAAATATTCAAAAACAAAAATAAATAAGTAAAAGATAAACTAGGTATGGTAAAATTGAACTAAAACAATTTCGTACTTTTGGTAAAAAATATGTTCACGCTAGAAATCTGAATCTTATCGACTGTGATGGCTACCCGTCTTTAAATTTCATGCCGAGAAGCTGCAGGCAGGCTTCTTTTCTGAATATGCCAAAATAAAATTTTTACGTAAAAATGAAAAAAATATTCCACTTGGTTTTTTTACTCATACTCGACAATCGCTTAAATCAAATCTTTTTACGTTTTGGAAGAATAGTTTTAGTGCTTATCTATCTCACTCAATTTTAAAGCGAACAAAATTAAAATGTATGCAGCGTGGCATCAAACTTGCCGGCAGGCAGCGTTTTTCATCTCCGTGATAAGCATGGCACCAGGCCTAACAAGCCCGCAAAAACCGGAGCCCGGGGCAGGCCTTTTTTTTTTTGTCACTTTCATCAGCACCACTTTGGGCGAAAGCATCTTCAGCAAAAAAAGTTCATCCATGGGTGAAATAGATTTACCTAAAAACGATTTAATTATGACTGCTTTTGAAAGAAGAATATATATACCATTGCAAACCGTTACATAAAATACCACGCACACCATAGAACATCCATCTTCATTTCCTGAAAACCAAGATTATTATATATTCAAATAATTCCCTCCCCAGGACATCACACCCCAACACAAACCCTCTCCCCTCACCATCGCCCCAAACACGAACCCCCCATACCCAAAACATGAAAATCCCCATCCATGCCCCAAACCCATAAAACCCCCGGACAGCACAACCCTTCCCCTGCTGCCCGATTTTCACACCAAAGCAAAGAAGGGTTTGAAAACAAACTTTAAAATGTTTTTTAAAGAGAGAAGGATATTCTCCTCACTCCTTCTCTCTCCATTTTAAGTTTTGTTTAAAAAACTTCAAAACCAATTTCAAATTTAAAATAAAAAACAAAACATATAAATTAAAGAACAACAGAAATAACAATCTAACAATAAAAAAATTCAAGAAAAATTTACAGTATTTTTAACAAAATTCTATACAAAAAATATACAAGTTGTACAATAGAGAAAATATATACATTATCCGTGCCGAACCATAAAATAAGTTGCACAACAAAAAATTAATAAAAAACAGTAACAATATAAGTACAAATAACAAAAGAAAACAACAAAAACATTTTTTATATATTTTTTGGCTTTCTTTTTTTCTTTTTTAGCCTTTTTTCTTCTTTCTTTTTTCAGTTATTTTTTATTATTAGCTTTTTTTTCTTTTTTTTGGAACCAACAATACAAACAAAAAGTCTACTAACAATTCTTAAATTCAAATTTCTAATAAACAATTAAAAATATATTCTCAAATTCTTATCACAATGTTTTTTTACATTGTTTTTTTTAGTAATTTTCTTTTTTTACAGTAATGTTTTTTTTCCTATCTCCTAACATTAATAAAAAATATAGCAATAAAAACACCTATTCTCAATATATACACAAAAACATATAAAAAAATGTAACTCTTTACTTCACAAAATAATTTGACATTTACCAACACTTGTACAATTGATCTTGAAATCTAAAACGATCAACGTTAACAAACAGATTCCGATGCATATCTTGAGAAAAACTTACTATTGTTGAACAGCATCAGAAATTGTTGGATATAAAAAATTACGAGAATAAAAATTATTCTTCCAATCTTTTTTCTTTATTGTTCATAATAAGAATAAAATTTATGAATCCCAATATTGTTTTTAAATTGATAAATAGTAATAATTGAAATACGCCATTAAAATATCAATATTTGGTGAAAGTTTTGAGTTGAACCATTTTCTCTATTAGTCGAGAAGATAGCAGATATATAATAAAGTTGTAAAATCAATAAATGTAAATGGAGTAATACTTTGCAATAAAATAATAATGCTAATGTAACGACTCATTGGTGGTTCAACTGAGAAATAAAAAAATTAGTTTTTTTAAATCAATGAAAATGTGAGAAAAAAGTCAAACACGACGAGCACAAAGAAATGGAAAAAACATTACGGGTAAAACCTTTCTACGAAATTTCGAGCTAAGTTTTTGCACCGAAATAAGTGGATTTATAACAGTTGCAGCTCGATTTTACGTCTTTCAAGAAACCGCAAAAAAACGACGTAAAATCGAAGTCTATTTACATTGATTTCCTCTCGAAGGAACCGCAGAACAAAGCCGTAAAATCGAGGTAAACGTAGAATCGAGGTTTGACTGCACCATACTCGAAAAACATGTTCACAAGTTTTTCAGACATTTGCTATTATTTTAGGGACGTTTTTGATTAACACCAAAAGCATTAAAAAAACAGAACTATTTACAAAAAAGAAGCTAAAAAACGATGACTATTTTTTAGGAAAGAAGAAAGACATTCAACTTCGGCAAAGACGCTCAACTTTTTATCTATAAAAAAATCTAAAGATGTTTATACTTTTTTTGTGAATACACTTTCATCAACAGAAACACATACAGACACGGGTCTTTTTTTGCACAGAAGTTTTTGCTGCAACAAAAATATTGCAAATCTTATTTTTGATGACAAATCTATCCTTTTTGTCAATATGTTAAACATACGACAAAACTGAAAAAAAGTGTATACCTACTAAAAATCAAAAAGCAATCAACAATAACCAATGTCAAATAAGATAATTATTATAAAAATAAATTTATATTTTTAAAACGGTTAAAACTGCGGTAAACCGAAAAACTTTTTTTTACAGACGAAAAATGAATTTAACTCTTTTTCCTTATTAACATTGATATGAGTACTGAATTTCCAATATTATTTGTAATTTATGACTTTTGCGTTTTAGGAATTAAGCTTCTCTTTTCATATGTGTTTCTTCCATTACTACAGTAATTTATGCAACAAAAAACATTATTTAAGCGTAAGAAAATTGTCCCTTTTAAAAAATAATCAAATGTGTGTTAGGCTGTGGCAACGCCGCTGTGAGGTCTATTTCATCACCCCTTCAAACAACCTTCTTTTCACCGTCCAAAATGTTTTTCATTTTCACTTATATTTCGAAAAAAACATATTTCACAAAAAATACATCGAATCTTTTCAAATCTTTCAACACATAAGCGTAAAAGCTTTTCTTTTGCTTGCATTTTTGATTTTTCTTCAAAAAAAGAATTTTTGAATATTTAAAAGCAGTGATAGGAAAAAATATATATAGCTGTGAATGTATTAACAGTGTGGTATTTAATAATCATCATTTTTATGAATGATTATTCAGCATTAGATACAACTTTTGACATTATTAATCAAGAGAAAAGAATAAGCTTTTTCAATTTTTTTAATGAAAGATTTATGTTTTTTTTGACACAGTTTGAAAATAATTAATTAAAAAATAACCATTCAAGCTTTGAATAATATTTAAAATGCTTTTCCAGATACGGTATTTGAAAACAAATTTTAAAAATATTTTAAACAACCTGTATTTTCAATAAAAACAGCAAAATAAAGGCCAATATCTTCTTCTTATTTTGAAAACATCTCGAATACTGCCCCCCCCCCCCCTGAAAGGTTGTGGCACCGCCCCTATAAGATATAGCCCTGTTTAAAAAATACTTCTTTTCACCATCCAAAATGTTTTTCATTTTCTTTTATATTTGACGAAAAAAAACATATGCCGCAAAAAATTACATCGATCTTTTCAACACTTTTCTTTTGCTTGCATTTTTTCATTTTCTTCAAAAAAAGTGTGCACAAAATGTCGCTATTTACGATAGATTCGTATTTTAGAAATGGAAGTTTAAGCTTTTTGATTTATGAATATTTTAAAGAAATGTTATGAAAAAAATAGATGGGAATATGCCGTCAATATTGTGCTTAATAATGTTAATTTTTTTTGCAAGAAGCTAAAAAACAAACCAAACCATTATTAATGAAAACAAAATAACAAGCTTTTTCAAATTTTTTAACGAAAATTTTATGTATCTATTGACACACTTTGTAAAAAATTATTTAAAAAATAACTATGTAAGCTTTGAAAAATTTTATACGCCAAATATTTGAAAAACAGTTGCATTTTCAAGTGATGTCACAAAATAACAAATTTGAAACCTTATACAGAAAAAGATATTATAAAAAACTACAAAGTCTCATTTTGACTTATCGTGAATTTTAATTTTTTACCCAAAATTGGAAACGAAGATTGTGGAATTTTTTGCTAGTTTCACCTGCTTATTTGTGCTAGGATTGTTCAGCATGGCAAAATCAATTTTAGAGAAGACATGACTTTGTTCTTTTGTCGCCAACAGCAAAATAAAAGCTATTCTGCTTCAATAAATATAACATGTCCTTTTTATTTTGAACACACCTCGAAAATACCGCCCCTTAAATGTGCACAAGACTGTTAACAAATGGTTTGTGATTTGGTTTTAATCGATTAGCAGGCAAATGTACTGGCTTTCTTTTAGATTTAATAACAACAAAAATGTGACACAAAAGCTTTCATTGACTTGTTTGTGATTCTTCTTTTTTGTGACATTCCAACGCTAAAAAAATTATGGGGTGCAGAAAATCGACGAAAGAAAGATGTTTACATATTTTGCCTATCTTGTTTTTTGTCTATCTTTTTTCTAAAAGCTTTTTTAAACTGCAAAAAAATCGTCTGTTTTTTTATCAGAGCTTTTCAACACTAGTATTAGTATTTCTGATGAAGATGAAGAGAATACCAATCGAAATGTTGTAGTATTTCTTAAATTTCTTGATGTTGAAGGAGAATCTATTCATACAAAATTTTCTCTCTCCATTAAAGCTGCAAATTTTATGATATCTTTTGATCAACATGAATATCCATACAGTAGTGAAGCGCATAAAATTTGTTCTGCAGCAGAATTTTTTAATCTTCGACGACGCTTCTTTGTTAATAATGAACTTTGCATTGAAATGAAAGGAATGGTTACTATTGGTGTATCTGCTTCTTCAAAGGCATTAACATGCAAGAATGGTTACTTGGTTAAATATTTATGGGATAGAGATGATCGAGATTTTACTATTCATGTTGGTGGTCGAACTGTTATGATCCATAAACTTATTCTCGCATCTCGTTCACCTGTCTTCGATGCCATGCTTCGTTCTGGAATGAAAGAATCAATAGAAAATTGTGTTCATATTACAGATTTCGACTATGAAATTGTTAATGCTGCTGTTACATTCTTTTATGATCGAAATATTACTTCATTCTTGAATCTCATCAATGCTTTTGAACTTATCAGATTTGCTGATAAATATGATATTAAAGATCTTAAGTCAAATGTTGAATCATTCTTAGCAACAAAAATTTCATATTCAAATGTTTGTCAACTTGTTAATGGTTCAATCAATAGCAATTCAACAGTACTCAAACAAATATGCTTTGATTTTTTAGTTCTTTGTTTACGACAAGCTACACCCGTTGAAGATTTTGATCTTTTGGATAAAACATTTGCTATGGATTTACTCAAACATGCTCTTACTTAAGTTTATTCTTTTTTGATTGTTGTTGTTTTTAATTAATTACTCGTATAAATAAGTGATGATAAAATGTTAATGTTAAACACAACTCATTTTACATCTTCTGCTTTTATTTTTAGCTTTAAAAAATGTTTGAATATTTATTTTAACCTATTTAAAATGAATAAAGTTTGGATAAAAAAATAATATTGGTAAAATTGTAAATATTAAACAGTAAACGAATTCATCCAGAAAAACCTGATGGAAAGGGTTCATTAGAAATTCAAGGCTGCTTTCCATACTATTTCAGACCAGATAGAAAAATCTGGAGATGCAATTTTAATTTGCACAAGTTCGTTAAAAGAAGTAGATGATTTTGTTATAAATCACAAAATTCTTGTGGCTTCGAAGGTAGTGAAATTATTATATAAGAACTGGCATTAAATTTTACAAAATTTTTAATGAAAGTTTTATGTTCTTTTTGACAAACTTTGAAAATAAATTAATTTAAAAATGATCACATAACTTTGTTGGTACATATCATATGTAACATATGTATCAATAATATTATGACTTACTTTTTTGTAAAGCTATGAAAAACAAAAACTAATATATTTATTCATTGGCCTTTTTGCATCTTATGCTATTTTTTGCTAAAAAAGTTTGAATATTTTTACAAATTTTAAGTAAATAAACGTCTAATAAGAAGAAATAATAATTATTTGCTAATTATTTTTTTAATCATTTACTGTTACAAAAAATAACAAAAACTCGAGGCATTAAATATTAAAACAAAAACGGAACTTGTCTTCAAATACATTATTTTTATTAGTTTTAACTTTTCACAATGCTGTAAATATTTTTTACAAGAATGGAAACCAAACATTCAATTAAGAAGATGGTTTTTTTGTCAAAATTAAAAAACTGTGACTTACAAAAAACCCCGCAGCCATTTTAAAAAGTAAATAATTAAATTCCTTTTTTCCATCACACCTTGCAAAATGCTAAGAAATAAATTAAAGCATTTTAACCTTCTTTAGTTTAAAAAACTGATGACATGTACTTAAACAGTTATTATTTTAGACTCTGTTTCTTTGGATGCTTTACATTGTTTAAACGTTGTTTTTTTTTCAATTTAATAAATATTGCTGTCAACCACGTACTTCTTCTTTCTCAACACTTTTTTTACATACTGACATTCAAATTTATTTATTTTAAAGATATTTCATTGTTTAAACTAAATATCAAAACTATCTAATTTATTCTACGTTTTACATGTAACAGTTTAATCGTCTAATGTGTTCATCAAAATAGCATTTGCTTTTTTTCTCATTTTACTTCCATAACTTTCAACATACAGCTGACCCTCGAATTTACGTCTCTCTTCTGCGATTAAGGATGTGCACATTTTTCTTTAAATTTCATGCCGAGAAGCTGCGCGCAAGCTTTATTTCTGAATATACCAGAATAAATTTTTTACGTAAAAATGAAAAAATATTCCACTTGGTTTTTTACTCATGCTCGACAATCGCTTAAATCAAATCTTTTTAATATTTTTTACGCTTTGGAAGAATAGTTTTAGTGCTTATCTATTTAACTCAATTGTTCAGAAAACAAAGTTAAAATGTATGTAGCGTGTTTTTTTTAACGTATTCAAAATGCTTTTCCAGATACGATATCTGAAAAGCAATTTTAAAAATATTTTAAACATTTGCACTTTCAATAACTTTGAGAAAAGGTTTTGATGTCACAATAATTTTCCTAAAAAAACTACCAAGCTCGAAAACAGAATAAGATATTATAAAAAACTATGAATTCTCTTTTTTACCTAACATGAATGTAATTCTTTACTCAATATTAGAAACGAAGAGTGTGGAATTTTTTGCTGGTTACACCTTCTGTTTGGTTCAGAATTAAATTGATTGGCAAAATTAGTTTTAGAGAAGACATGATTTTGTTCTTTTACTGCCAACAGCATAATAAACGCCAATATATTTTTTTTATTTTGAACACACCTCGAAAATACCGCCCCTTAAATGTGCACAAGACTGTTAACAAATGGTTTGTGATTTGGTTTTAATCGATTAGCAGGCAAATGTACTGGCTTTCTTTTAGATTTAATAACAACAAAAATGTGACACAAAAACTTTCATTCACTTGTTTGTGATTCTTCTTTTTTTGCCATCTTAGCGCTAAAAAAGTAAGAAGGTGCAGAAAAACGATGAAAGAAAGATGTTTACATATTTTCTGTCTTGTTTTTTTTGTGTTTCTTTCAAAGGCTTTTTTAAACTGCCGAAAAAAATCGTTTGTTTTTTTTCAGAGCTTTTCAACATAAATCATTCATTGGCTGTGTCGCTTTTTCACATCTTCTGCTTTTATTTTGCTTAAAATGTTTGAATATTTATTTTAACAAATTTAAAATGACGTTTAATAAAAAGAAATAATAATTATTTGCCAATTGCTTTTTTAATCATTTACAGTTATCAAATCAAAGCTTTTAATATCACCGTTAAATATTAAAATAAAAACAGGATTTGCCTTCAAAATACAGTATTTTATTAGTTTTAACTTTGCACAATGCTGCAAATATCTTTTACAAAGATGGAAAGCTAAAATTCACATAAAAACGTGGTTTCTTTTGTCAAAAACAAAAGAACAAAATAAGGATTGTAAAATGCATAGCTTAATGCTCACAAAAAATAAATGATTAATGAAAACATAAAAAGTGATACACTTTTGTGCATCTTCATATTTCAAAGCATTACCACATAAAACGAAAACTACTTTTGCATCCCTATACCAAAGTGAGATCATCAATAAAAAACTGAAAGAAAAGCGTTTTTTTTATCATGAAGATGCAATTTATTTTTGCGGTGTTGCTATAAAAAATGTAATGACTTTTATGGATATTGAAATCGTTGTCCACCATATTTGTATTAATTAATTTTTCGGAAAAAAACTAAATATTTTACTACGAAGCTAATAAATTAGCCAGACATCATCTTAAACAATCCAATGATCAAAAAACATTGCTCCAAAAAATGCTTTGTGGATTGTCGCAAAGAGAAAAACGTTTGCGCTGTAACTCATTCTTTCTCCCTCTCTATGACGTTTCATTTTCAAGGTCATAAAGTACCCAGCAGCAAACGCTTGTTTCGTCGTTTTTTTTAAATAATAAAGTTTAAATTTTAAATGAAAGATAACTTCTTGAAAACCGTTTTCTGATTCATACAAAGCAGATAAACCAATTCAATGAAACCCTTTTTGTTGCATCCTTTATTCTGCTATCAAATTTGGGGTTCAAAGTAGCGTGGATAAAAAACTATGATAAATAAAAATTACTTATTGCAATAATATTAATCACCAATTAAACAATAATAAATGTTAAAGAACCTTGATTAATACAATAAAAATATCGATAATTAATTATAAAAAAAATAAAAAATATTCCCATTTCCAAAGATTATTGCATAATTAAAAAAACTTCCCAAATTTTACTTTTTAAGCATTAAATGTGTTAGTTTATGTTTTTTATTATACTTTATTAATTATTTAAAAATTTTTTTACCACCCAATGATTTCCCCATATTTTTAGTATTAGTTATTGCTGTTGTTAGTAATTATTAAAAATACTTATTAAAATGTTATTTTTAAAAGGCTGACGCAAAAAATAGATTATGAATCAAGTGATAAGACATCAGAAAAAATTTGATGAAATTGTCCATTTTCTTTTAATTTTTTGAGTGCAAAATGTTTGGTGTATTGTTTTTGAAAAAATGCAGTAATTTTGTCAAAACCTTCTTTGATTTCTGCAGAGCTGTAAGCAGCTGGTTGAAGGTAAACTTGCAGTGCTTGATTTTGAATGAATGCAATTGCTTGTTGCTCGTTAATTGGAAGCCATGGAAATTTGATGGATGAAATAATTCCATAAAAAAGTAAATGAACTTCATTGAAAGGGATTTGATTCTTTTGAAAGATTTTTGCCCATTTACAAATTGTTGGAGTTGATTCAAGGGTTTTTGCCAAGCTTGATGCTTCTTCATTTAAATGGGTGTCTTCATTTCGATTAAAGTATTTTAGCAGGTGCAAAGGATCTCGGGTAATAATTGTATACATCGCATAGAGTTCTTTTGCGATAACCAAATATTTTCCTAAATTTTTTGACGTTGCAGCATCTGCGGCATTTTGTGTTGCTGCTGTTGAACGCATCCCAATTTCTAGGCATTTCTTGAAACGGCATTTACCACATTTTGTTCCAGAGCGAGAGGGAACTGAAAGATAATTTAAGGTTAACAATTTGCATTGGCAACGATATTCAAAGAAAGCACTTACTTGCCAAACACATATTTTGATTTCCACAGTTATATTTTCTTCCTTTGTTGATAGCCCGGATAAAAAAGGCCGCGCAAGCAGAACATGATTGACCACCATAATGATTGTAGACACTTCGAATAAAACG